>WSFP011465103.1:0-18447 GCA_009831015.1 Picea engelmannii
TTCCCATTCTTAGGGAGCTTCTCTTGGGTTTCACCCAAAGATACACATGATCTTCTATTTTAAACTCTTGGTGAGTTCTTTTGCTATCTACATAGCTCTTTTGTTTGTCCCGAGCTACTATCATATTTTGTTTTATCTTGACCATTCCTTGTTCCATCTCCTTCAACAATTCTGGTCAAAGTGTGATCTTATCCACTAGACTATCCCAACTGATTGGAACTTTGCCCTTTTTGCGATACAAAACCTCAAACAAATTCATTTTTCAATGATTCCTGATAACTGTTGTTGTAGGCGAATTCTACCAGTGGTAGATACTCTTCCCATTGCTTAGGTTGATGCATAACATGCATCCTTGACATGTCTTCTAGCACTCTGTTCACTCTTTCGGTCTGATCATCTGTTTGCGGATGGTAGGTCGTACTAAATGCCAATTGCGTTCCTAGGCCTGCAAACAAGTTTTTGCAAAAATTTGAAGTGAACTTAGCATCTCTGTCCGAGACTATGGTCTTGGTAAACCATGCAATTTGATTTTTTTTTTTTATGAAAACATTAGCAACATCTATGTCTTTGAAAGTAGATTTAATAAGAATAAAATGAGTTGCTTTGCTCAACTTGTCCACTACAACCATGATAAAATCATGTTGTTTGATTATCTTTGGTAGACTTGTAATGAAATCCATGGAAATCGTTTCCCATTTCCATTTTGGAATAGGCAAAGGCTCCAGTAGACCTGCAAGATGTCTGTGCTCAACCTTCACCTATTGGCACTCTAAGCATTTTGCAATGTACTGAGCAACATACTGCTTCATCCCAGGGCAATAATACAATTGTCTTATTGTTGTCATCATTTTTTGGTCCAGGGTGACTTTCATATGGCCTTCTATGAAACTCATCCATGATTAAATGTCTCAAATCAGTTGAATTAGACACATATAACCTATTATTATACAACATAAGACTATCGACCCCACGCTGACATCATTCATATTTCTTTTCCCTAGGATCTCGCTGTAACCCTTCCTTTACTTGAGTGAAAAACTCATCTTGCAAGAGGGGTTTAATCTTTTGCTTGATGTCAGACTTTCCTACACTTGTTGCTGCTAAGTGTATAGCCTGCACACTTTGGTTGAATGCATTCGCCACTCTATTTTTCTTACCTTTGATGTGTTTGATTTCAAAATCAAACTCGCTAATCAATGCCATCCACCTGACATGTCTAGCATTCAACCTTGGTTGGTCGAACAAATACTTTAGACCACAATGGTCTATCATTAAGAAAAATCTTCTCCCGAGCAAGTAATGCCTCTACATCTTCAACACATGCACAATTCCTGCCAACTCCAGATCGTGGGTAACATACTTGTTAGCACATGGGCAGACCCGGGGTTCAACGCTACAACAACGCACCAAAAAAACTTTAACTACCAGCCCTTTCGGCAACACCTGCGAAGCAAATGAAGTCTTACCCGAGGTAGAGGCAGGGGTGGTTGTAGGACTCAGATGTCTGCAACCTTAGTTGGGACACATATATGTGATTGTAACACCTTAACATAGCACTTAGTAATTATAGTTCGTTAATATTCAGCCTTAGTTCACAGTGCAGCTAAACCCGAACAACAGATCAACACAACATTCACACAGATTCAATAGATTCAAGCACTAAGCATACCAACATAGATCAGATCTAGCATTCGTTCACATTATTCAACACTAAGCTATCATATCAGATTCATCTATCATCTAACGACGCACTAAGCATTGAATCACACAAACAAGAGAGAAATCATAAAGCACAAAGCATTCACAACACATGATATACGTGGTTCACCCCCTCCCCGGGGCTACGTCCACCAACTCATCATCTTCTTTATTAACTTATTTCAATATTCTTACATGCACAAAGCCTTCAAATCAACTCCGCAGAAGACAGGAGATCTGCGCACCTCACCAGATCCTCCTTCCCCGAGTAGATCTAGGCACAGAGCCTTACACAATCTTTTACAGTCGCTTGCACTTAGCCTTGCGAGTCTCACACATTGCGCACAAAGCCAAATCACACAGATCTACTTTTGCACTTAGCAACAATGGCTCACTCTGACTAGTCACTACTCACTACTTCTTACATCGCCTAGACTTCTATTTATTCATTACAAAATAGGCCTAAGCATGGGTAAACCCATGGGCCAACATCCCCATACCCATTACATAAGCCCAAAACCCAAAAATCCATAAAAAGGGGCCGAGATCCCACGATCTCCACTTCAACTTGCGCTCCGCCTTCGATAGCCCGTCGAAGTCCCAAAATGGTAAAAAATGAACAAGGGTCCTCAAAACTTAGTCAAGGGCCAACAGGCCCCCAACACTCACCTGTGACTCATCCCGAGTCACTCTGATCTAGGTAGCTCTACCTCAACGCCTCGAGCTGCTTCGATTTGTTGCTGTGCCAAGGCCTCCTGCTCAGTGAACTCTTGGATTATTGCTTCTTTGACAGGTCCCTCTAAGTGTTGTTCCACTGCAGTGACGACTTGCTTCAGTTCTGCTCCTCAGCCTTCGATATCTGCAAATAGCTGGTAAGCCTCGTCTTGTATTGGTTGGAGCCTCTAAGTTACTTCCATGAATCTGCTTTGAATGGTGTGGACATGCTGCTGGGCAGTGCACTGTTCTTGGGATCACTTCATCCTCTCAATGCCTGACAGGGGCTTTAACTGCGCCTGTACTATTTCTGCTTGTTGCTTCGCCTTTTGGAGCTGTGACTCCAGCGCCTTCAATTTAGGATCCTCAGTGAGTTGCTCATAAGTTTGGGCACTGCGATTACTCAGTTGTTTACATTCCATGGCGATGCCCTTGATTCTTTCAACTCTGCCTCCAACAATCGCTTTTCTTTGATCTCGCACATCCTGTGGAGTACTGGGCACTGTTCTTAGCTCCAGATCTGTGATTCTCTGCTGAAGCTGCTGGATGATTTCTGCAAGCTGCGCTACTTGGTGTTCTACTGGTTCTTCCTCCTTCTGATCCAATCCCGTCATAGAGCGAAGTGCTCTGTTGACTGCTTCTTTTACTCCGACCTGCTCCGCGAGCAACTTTTCTTTCTTTTGCTGGATCTGTGCTCTCTTCTTCAAACTTCGCTTGAAGAGCATCCTTCTCCTGTTGCGCAATCCTGCGTTGCTCTATAAATTCCTCCTATGCTTGTTTCAGGGCCGTTGTGGCCTGGTCTTTCTCAGCTTGTGCTCAATGAAGGCGGGCTTCAGTCACATCAGCTAGTCTGCGGAGTTGATCAGGCTCATCTCCCAACTCTGGTTCTTCTGAGGGCGGGGGCGCAGTGGACACTGTGTGGCTCGAATAAAGGGCTTGTTGTACACCTCTTAGTTCTGCTTCAATTCTATCATACATGGCTTCTTGTTTTGCTTCATTTCTTTGCAAAATCTCTTCTGAGGCATCTCCTACAACTGAAATAATGAAGTCGAAGTCGTCGATCGTGAGTACATTCTACATCTTTGGTTTATTGGATTTAGACTTCTTCCGCGATGGAGGTTTCGTGGGGGAGACCTTCCTTTTCTTAGATGAATCAGTGTCATCAGGGAGGTTCTGTGGTGGTGTTACTTCGCCTTGCTTATCTTCTTCTTGTTCTTTTTATTCTTTGTTCACTTCGTCATCACCTCCTCTGCTAGGTGACTCGGATGCAATCTCTTTTGATGTGTTGTGTACTTCCTGTACATATTGCTTCTTTCTCTTCCTACTGCTGCTTTGGGCATCATACTCTTCGCGAGTAACCACCGGGTTTCCAATGAGGTCCGGGATAGACAACTCTGTGGGGTCAGCGGGGATAAGGAGTTCTGCAGGCCAGTCTTTAATGATTCCTTCCAGGTCCTCTGTAGTGAGCTTGTAGTAGTACTGAAGTTCTTCTTTGCTTTCATCGGTGTGCGCAGTAATATAAATAAAATGCCTATCTGCGCGGAACTTCATAAGAGGCATGAACCTGTCCAGGGTGTTCGACGTCATACGAGGGAAGGACTCAATAGCCCTCATACACTGCATGTAGTAGGTATGAAATATTGCGTTTCACTGCCACTGCTTTCCCATATCGCTCGAATACCAGAGCGTGGTGAACTTTGTAACGAGCGGCTCGAATGGATCGATCTCAGGGAAGGTCGCACCTTCTGGCATCTCCCAAGCAGTAAACGCGATGAGGATCAGGAGCCAGCTGAAGTGAAACTCATAGCCCTGATCCTGCGCTTCGCAGAAATCCAGTTCGAGCTGGTTAACTAGATACTTCGCCCAGTTCATTTGTAGGCTTTCCACGCATTTCCCAGCGAGGTCAACGACAAACCCTGTAACATGCGTGGGTCTGTTCTTTCTTACTATCTTTCTTGCAATTAATTGGCATGCTAAGCACACTGTGCCATTCTGGATGGAGGCTACCTTGTAGCCTCGCGTCCCCTTCTTAACATCGTCGTATGTTTCTTTAATTGTCTGTGCCAAGGTGCGGTCTGCAGCTTTTCCTCGGTAGAAGTCTTGTGGGTCTGGTCCCTGCATGCTCAGTCCGTTCATCCTATGGATCAACGCCGGATCGACAGTGATACGTCTGTCCAACCAAAGATAGCCACCGTGGAAGCATGACAACAAGAGCTTAACACAGGCGTTAACCTCCTGGTGGCTTCCAAAATGTGGAATCTTCATTACATTCAAAATGGTGGGCTGCACGAGGTTCATGGTCCATGGCTGAGGGATGATCGTTGTCTTATTTCCCTTCGTCTTGGTCAGATATTTGTGAGGTGCGAGCATGCCATAGCTCTTACAGTCTGCCAGGTTATAGTCGCTAATTTTCAAGGTCAGAATCCTCTCTAGCTGTGGTCTGACTGCGCGTATCCCCTTCGGGAGATACGTAGTGATGACGGTGTAGTTGAAGTCCCCCGGGACACTAGAAGTCAAAGTCGTTGATCGTGAGCACATTCTGCATCTTTGGTTTATTGGATTTTGACTTCTTCCGCGATGAAGGTTTCGTGGGAGAGACCTTCCTTTTCTTATATAAATCAGTTTCATTAGGGAGGTTCTATGGCGGTGTTACTTCGCCTTGCTTATCTTCTTCTTGCTCTTTTTCTTCTTTGTTCACTTCGTCATCACCTCCTCTGCTAGGTGACTCGGATGCGGTCTCTTCTGATGTGTTGTGTACTTCCTGTACATCTTGCTTCTTTTTCTTCCTGTTGCTGCTTGGGGCATCATACTCTTCATGAGTAACCACTGGATTTCCAATGAGGTCCGGGTCAGATAACTCTGCGGGGTCAGCAGGAATAAGGAGTTCTGCAGGCCAGTCTTTAATGATTTCTTCTAGGTCCTCTGTAGTGAGCTTGTAGTAGTAGTGAAGTTCTTCTTTGCTTTCATCGACGTGCACAGTAATATAAATAAAATGCCTATCTGTGTGGAACTTCATAAGAGGCCTAAACCTTTCCAGGGTTGATCCGGATTTTATGAGCAGAATGAAATGAATACAGATTATTACCAGATTCTTAACACAGAATAACAGAGATACAGTAAAACTGGTTTTCTATTCAATAAAGAAATAAGCTGAAACTGTAAAATGCAGTGGAAAACAAGCTTGCTAGAATGGTGGCGACTCATCTTTGAGAAGAGATGTGACGACTGTGCTCATGCACAAGAAGATGATTACAATGAAACTCTCAAGGCCCTTTTACAATAAACAAGAGTTTCAAAAACCCTAAACATCCAAAAATCCAACCCTAGGAGATGAAGCATCAAAAGCCACGTGGGCTCCATTTGGGTAAGTCAGTACATCAACTTCCTAGGGTCGTAACTTTTGCATATAATCTTCGTTTTAGGCGTATGATATCCCATTGGAAAGATCTATCCGAGGACTACACTAGTTGCAAAAAATTTCATGATAAAATTTTGCAATGAAATTTTGCAACTCCAACATACCCCAAAAAACGTCGTTTAGGGCCTTAAAACAACTCCGAAAGTTCAGGACTCGAAAAACTGCGAAAAATAGTAAATTATCAAAATTGCTAGAAAGCTGTTTTGAGCTAGTTGGAAAGGTGGGTGGCCATCGATATCCACCTGGATCAAGGGTGTTCAACGTCATACGAGGGAAGGACTCAATATCCCTCCTCAGCTATAGGTAGTAGGTATGAAATATTGTGTTTGACTACCACTACTTTCCCATATCGCTCGAATACCAGAGTGTGGTAAACTTTGCAGTGAGTGACTCGATCTCAGGGAAGGTCGTACCTTCCGTCATCTTCCAAGCCGTAAACGCAATGAGGATCAGGATCTAGCTGAAGTGAAACTCATAGCCCTGATCCTAAGCTTCGCGACAATCCAGTTCGAGCTGGTTAACTAGGTGCTTCGCTCAGTTCATTTGTAGGCCTTCCACGAATTTCCCAGCGAGGTCAATAACAAACCCTGTAACTTGCGTGGGTCTGTTCTTTCTTACTAGCTCTCCTGCAATTAATTGGCATGCTAGGCGCACTGCGCCATTCTGGATGGAGGCTACCTTGTAGCCTCACGTCCCCTTCTCAACATCGTCGTATGTTTCTTTAATCATATGTGCCAAGGCATGGTCTGCAAATTTTCCTAGGTAGAAGTCTTGTGGGTCTAGTCCCTGCATGCTTAGTCTAGTGATCTTATGGATCAGCGCCAGATCGACAGTGATACGTCTGTCCAATCATAGATAGTTACCGTGGAAGCATGACAACAGGAGCTTGACGTAGGCGTTAACCTCCTGGTGAATTCCAAAATGTGGAATCTTCATTAATTCAAAAGGGTGCACTATGCGATGTTCATGGTCCACGACTGAGGGATGATCTTCATCTTCTTTCTCTTCGTCTTGGTCAGATATTTGTGAGGTGCGAGCATGCCATAACTCTTACAGTCTCCAAGGTTATAGTCGCTAATCTTCAAGGTCAGAATCTTCTCTAGTTGTGGTCTGACTACGCGTATCCCCTTCGGGAGATACGTAGTGATGACGATGTAGTCGAAGTCCCTCGAGACACTATCGCGACTCACTACATCGGCCAGGGGTGGGATGTACTCGGGTAGGATGGACGGTAATAACTTCACATTCGCCAAGTCATCTCTATGCTTGGTTCTTTTCTCAGTCGCAGTTCGGGATGGTCCGGATCCACGAGCAGTTGACGAGGAGGCTTGCACTCCTCTCGTCGATGAAGCTTGTACTCCCATAGACATTACCTTTTCAGTCATGAGGTCGATGAGTATCTCCTTCACAGACTCTTCGACTGTGCTAAGTTCTTCGGACATACACGCTCGTGGCTGACTATCTCAGGTTGAAGAGCAACTACTAAATGCAGCAGGATGGATGGCGATAGCTCGATGATCACTGCGCGAAATCAACTAATCTGTGAGCTCAGATAATCACAGGTGGAAAAAGTGTTCTCGGTGCAAGGCTCAAAGGAATAAGTAGACAACTAGGTAACAGATCTTTCCAATGGGCGAGAAGCCTTCATTAATGCAGTTATGTCTGTTACGACGTGGTCCAACGGTCTGATGGCGAGCTTTCTGGCCATAACTGCTATTCTAACTGTTCGGGCCGTCGAGATAACGATTATGATGCCTCCAACGATCATTATTGCTTCGCCATGGCAAAGTACCATGCTGTGTTATACTGGTATCCCGACGAAGTTCAGATTCTGGAATCCTTCCTTCTATGCAGTTCCTTCTGGAACTTTCTGTAACTTTTCTATCTTTGCTTTCTTCTTATTGAACTTTCTATCCTTCTTCCCAGTGATCTTCATCTCGATAATCCTCTTTCTATTCTGATTTTGATCTTCTCTAGGCATAATAACTTCACACTATTGATGGTCTTTACTAGGGTTCAAAGGCAATATTTCCTCTCTGTCTGGTGTAGGTTCTCTACTCTCCTGTACAGATAGGTGTCTCAATTCCTTGTGTGTCCTTTCAACTTCGACATCCAAGTTTTTGGTTCTGAATAACTTCGACATGTTCTCTCATTTTTCAATCAAATGTGCGATCCTCCTAGTCATGAAATCTTTTAATTCTTGCTTCTTCTGCTTTAAGACTGCCTCTTCTTTTCTTCTGGCTTGATCCTTTTCGATCCAAGGTTTTCCTAGTAACATAGCAAATGGGGCGTTGTTCTCAATAAATTTAACAACCTCAAAATATTCTTCTATCGAGGTTTCATGAGCACTCATAGATATCTGGGTAAGTCTTCCACGTAGGGTTATCATATTTTCTTTAAATAATCCTATTCCTCCCAATGAAGGAATCATAGTAGACTTTCCTAAAATTTCTCAAGTTCTTTCTGTCATGATATTCACCTGTGTCTCCTCATCCAGAACGCGGTCAATGTCAAAGTCTCCTATTCGTGTTTCTATGCATTCTTTTTCTTTGAAGATCTCTGGTAAGTTGATGTTTATGTGATCATTCAGGGTTTCTTTCATTTGCAATAGTACAGTTTCTGATTCTTTCTGGGGTTCTGCCATGATCTTAGTTTCTTGAACTTCCTCAGGGTTTTCTTGTCTCATATTCATTCTTTCAACCTTAGTAATCATTCTAGGGAAATCCAGAACTTCATGATCCATAGATTTACAACAAAGACAACTGGGTCTTCTACCAGGGCATTCCTTAGCAATATGTCCCGATCTTCTGCAACTGTAACAAATAGTTAATCCTTTCCTCTCTTAAATGATCCCCAACCTTCCCTGTACTGCACACTAGGATCATGGTAGCTAACCTGCAAAAAATTCTTTCTAGTATCCTATATCCATTTGTTATTCCAAACTTTCTTTCTATGCATACGAATAACATATCTTTCATTATTCTTATCAGATCTACTCATATCAAACATTCTTTCTTCTAGATGTGCCCTAGTTTCTAGACTAGGATAAAATTTATCAAATATTCCTAGATCCATATTCTTGTACTTAACAACAATGGCTCACTCTAACTAGTCACTACTCACTACTTCTTACATCGCCTAGACTTCTATTTATTCATTACAAAATAGGCCTAAGCATGGGTAAACCCATGGGCCGACATCCCCATACCCATTACATAAGACCAAAACCCAAAAAGCCCTAAAAAGGGGCCAAGATCCCGTGATCTCCACTTCGACTTGCGCTCCGCCTTCGATAGCCAGTCGAAGTCCCAAAATGGTAAAAAATGACCAAGGGTCCTCAAAACTTGGTTAAGGGCCAACAATACTTCTGGTTATGCTCATTCAGTTTTCATGATTCATCACAAATCACTTGCGCTTCTTGCATAAGAACTCCTCCTAGTCCTCCCTTGCAAACATCAATACAAACCAATAAATCCTTTTCTGGGTCTGCAATCTTCAGAACAAGGGCATTAGTCAAAAGGTGTTTCAACTACTGGAAGTAATCTTCACACTTTAGTGATCACACAAATCTCTTCCCTTTTCTCTGCGATGAAGTAATATAATTACCGATCTTGGAAATTCCTTTTATGAACTTTCTGTAATATCCACCCAATCCCATGAAGGATTTTACTTCTGTGACATTCTTAGGGGGAGGTCAATCCATGATTGCCTTGATTTTTTTTGGATCTACTACTATTCCTTGATCCAGGAATGGTCATAGAGGTTCAGGAAGATCTAGAACGTCCATAGAGGTCCAGAGAGGTTAAAAAATGCTCAAAATTCAAATATCTCAAATACTTTCGAAAATGCTATCAATTCGTAAAGCTCGACAATAGCTTTCCAATGACGCAAAAATCGCTTCAAACGAAGTTTGTATGCAAAAGTTGTGGCTGGTCAAAGTTCAAGTCAACCAGGTCAAAAGTCAAAGTCAAAGGGGTCAAAGTGACACATGTAACCACTGCATGGGTGACATGTGGCATGACCGTACAACTACATGACAATGACGTGGCCACACTCTAAGGTGCCATGTGGCATGACCATACAGTGATTGGGCAAGTGTGTTGGCATTTAGGTGGACTAGTCGTTTGTCAACACGTGACAAGGATAAGCCAATGAGAGACTGCCATGTGGCAACCTTCCATTGGCCATTATGGGTAAGTTATGTAAAATTATATTAGGAGTCCAGAGGTTAAATCCATGACCTCCCAAAGCCTTACCAAAGCCTCTGTTACCATCGCGCCACCACATTAGTTCTTAACCATATGTGGCGAATAATATATTTAAGTTTCTATGAATGGTAATTTTGCGGGGAAAAGCACTGAGGGCTTAAGCCCTCGACCCATTTGTATGGTCACATTCTATGTAACATAACCATGCCATACTCTGCGGAGGATGTAACCACCATACCATATGCCATATATATATATAGTATATGGTTATAATTACATAACCATATACCAACAAAACAACGAAAAGGTCGGCGGTTGGTGGGGCTCGAATCCCCGACTTGCCACACAATGCCAACAAACTTAACCAATGCACCAAAGGAGCGAGACTTGTTATGAACTCATCTAATTAATACTTAAATGTCAATTGGTGGTTTTGGAGGGTGGTTAAGGGGTCCGCGCCCTATTTAATGCGTGCGCAGATCGAGGATGTACACATATTTCAATGTAAAGTACATTTATGTGTCTCGAAGTTCATGCCCGAGGGTACAAGGACTTTGAGGCTACACCATAAAGCGTGCCAAGAGGTTCCTTGATGGAATTTTAAGAATTTTATACTCATTTTTCACAATTTTTCGTAAGGAATCCAATGGTGCATTGTGTTTTTGGTTTTGAGTAACGCAGAAAAAGGTCATTGTAAAACACAAGCATTTGAGCATTAATAAAGAGGTCTTTATTGGAAGTAGACCCAGAAACGTATCCCAAATTGGGTGAACTCCGTTATCAAAATTGTGTATGTGATATTATCATTGTTCATTTTGTACTCAATTATTTGTAAGTATTTTATCTTTAAAGTGTATTTGGTTAGATAAGTGTTTCACATGTAAATTGCAAACAATCAAGCAATCATTTTTATTTCGAATATCGAATAGATGTTATTATGTATTAAAGATTGATAAGCATCTAAGGATTTTTCGAAAAAAGTTGGTATCAAAGCTGGTTTGACAAGTGTTTGCGAGTGAATGCTTACAAGAGCCAAACTCAAACTTGGTAAAGGAGAGCTTGCAAGTTATAAGTCTGCGATTGAAATAAGACTTCGCAAACATAATATGGCTTTTAAAGGAAAGGAATGAGAAGATCCTTCCATGAGTTCAGAAAAAATGATGGATACACTTCGCTCAATGAGGGAGATAATAGATTATTTGCAATGAATAATTCAAAAACCCGTAAGTGGAGAATCTTTGGTAAAAGGAGGGGGAGGCGAAGGTGGTGGACCTTTAGAGCCCCCTTCACCATCCTCATCATCATCTCCTTCTCAAGTAAGTGAACATTTTTCTCGTCAAAAGAAGTCTTCTAAGAAGTTTGATCATAATATGCTTTTATTAAAATTGGATGTCCAATTTGAATTGCTGACCTATGATGGAGAATTAAATGTTGAAAGATTGGACAACTGGATCAAGCAAATAGAGGTATACTACAGGGTTCAAAAGATCGTGGACAAAGCTGAAAGGATACAATTAGTTTCTCTTCGACTAAGAGATACAACCTTAATATGGTGAGAGAGTAAGATGCAAGTTGATCTTGTTCAAAAGGGTAAAGTAATCTCTTCCTGGGATAAGTTTACTAAGGCTAAAAAAAAACAATTCTATCCATTGGCTTATATGCAAGTGACAATTATAGAATGGCAACATCTAAGGCATGGTAAAGGCCAAAATATTCAAGCATATACACATGAATTCAAAAAAAAGGCATTATCCTTAGGGATTCCGTTGTATACCCATGAAACTCTTCTAAAGTATTTTGGTGGCATGCACTCATATCTTCGCCACACTATTTTAATGTTTAACCCTACTAACATTGATAAAGTGTCAGTATAAGCTACATATTTGGAGGCTAGTAAGTGTAAGCATGCGATCAAAGATAAGAAGCCATTCAAGTTTGAAAAGAAACCGAAAGGTAAATGAAAGAGTAAGAAATCAACTACAGTTAAGCAAGTTGAGGGAAGACCTACATGTTCCCACTGTAAGAAAAAGGGACATGAGGAATCATAGTGTTGGAAGTTTCATCCAGAATTACGACCGAAGAAGTTCAAGGATAAAGAGAAACAAGACACTGTTGCATCAACGCATCAGGATCTAGGGTCAGATTCCGGGGATGAATCTAAGATCATAGCAATGTGAAGCAAAGGTATATCAACTATCAATTCTAATTCTTTAGTTCAATCCACTAAATTGGAAAACAATACTGATCAAAAGAAAATAAGTGAGTTTTTTCATGTAAGAGTTACAATCAAGCATACAAAAGTAGATGCTTTATTTGAAAATGGATCTCAATTTAATTTAATATATGAAGAAATGGTTAAGAAACTGGGTTTGAGGATGACACCTCATAAAAAGCCTTATCCCTTAGGATGGGTGTGTGAAAATGCCAAGTTGCAAGTAACAAAATAGTGCAAGATCAGATTTGCAATAACAACTAAGTTCTTTGATGAGGTTGAATTAGATGTTGTGCCTCTTTACATTTGCGACATTGTCTTGGGTAGTCCATATCTATTTGACAGGAAGGCCATATTCTACCGCGAAGATAATAAATATCATCTTTTCAAGAATGAGGTTGAGTATATTGTCAGAGCTCATCGTATCAAAACTAATGTTTCTTTAGGGAGCACAAGGAAAATGAAGAGACTCGTGAGCGCAAGTAAATATTTTGTTCTCATGATAGTGAAACAAAAAGAAGATATAACAGATGCTTTATCAGATTGTGATCCAGATCATAAGAATGAGCTGGTCAAAATCATATTTAACTATGATGGGTTGTTTAAGGAACCTACAGGGTTGCCTCCTAGGAGGGAGGTTGAACATGAGATATATTTGCAACAAGATGCTCCTCTTCCGAATATTGGAATGTATAGTTCATCAGTCGTTATCCTCTTCCCAAAATTGATGACTTATTGGATCAATTAAAGAATGTTGTGTATTTCACTAAGTTGGACTTGAGAAGTGATTACCATCATATCAAAATTGCAGAAGGTGACATATGAAAAACTGCTTTCAAGACCAAACAATGATTGTTTAAATGTTAGTTATACCATTTGGGTTATGCAATGCACCAACAACGTTTATGAGGGTAATGAATGATGTGTTTAGACCCTACATAGATGATTTTGTTATCGTTTATTTAGAAGATATATTGATCTTTAGTCGAAGATGGGAAGATCATATAAAGCATGTCAAGACAATCTTTGAACTCTTGAAAAAGGAGAAGCTATATATCAAAATGTCTAAATGTGAATTTGACAAAACTTCTCTGGTATATTTGGGTTACATTGTAGAGAATGTTGGCTAAAGATAGATACTACAAAAGTAGAAGTCATTGTGAAATATCCCAAGCCAACTAATGTCACATAAGTCATGAGCTTTTTAGGAGCAATATAGTACTGGAGGAAATTCATTGCTAATTTCTCATACATCACAACACCTATTCATGCATTAACAAGCGTTAAACAAGTCTTTCAATGGGGAGGCAAGCAACATAAATCCTTCGAGACATTGAAGGAAAAGATAAGCACCGCACCAGTTTTGGCTCTGTCAGAACTACAACATCTATCTGGGATTCAAACCGATGCAAACATATATTCAATGGGAGCGGTTTTGATGCAACATGGCAAACCTATATGTTATCATTTTGAGAGATTCACTCAAGTTGTGATTAACTATCCAACATATGATAAGGAATTGTATGTGTTGGTACAAAGTGTGAAGAAATGGAAGAATTACTTAATGGGAAATGAGACAATAATTCATACAGATCATCAATCATTATAGTGTTTGCAATCACATACCAAGATACAATAGTCACAACATTTTAGGTGGATGGGTTTCTTACAACGGTTTCATCTAGTAATCATGTATACGAAAGGTATTCATAATAAGGTTGCAGATATGTTGTCAAGATCAGTGATTAATGCATTAACAATACTAAGGTATAATCCTCTATCTCATGAAAGTTATGCAGAACAATATGCTAAGGATGATGATTTTAAAAGTCTATATGATGCATTAACTCGTGGAAATCAACAATCAGATTATTATATGCATCACAATTTGTTATATCATCTTGAAAAACTTTGTATACCCAGAGATGAAAGAGTAAGTATAATAAGAGAAGCTCATACTTCTCTCATTTCTGGTCATTTTGGGGCTGGTAAGATAGTTGCACAGTTACAAATATATTGTTATTGGCCTCGAATGAATGAAACAATTTCCAAGTATATAAAATGGTGTGTTATGTGTGCCACAAGCAATCCTAGTAACATAAAGTTAAGGTTATATACACTACTTCCAATACCTTCTCAGCCATGGGAAAGTATATCCATGGACTTTGTGGGAGGTTTATTGATGTCCAGAACATGTCATGATTACTTATATGTTGTCGTGGATAGATTCAACAAGATGTGTATTTTGATGCTATGCAAGAAACAGGTCAATGTTGAACAAACAACACATATGTTCTTTACTAATGTATGGGTTCATTTTGAATTTCCTACATCTATTATATCAGATCGAGACTCTCGTTTTCTGGGAAAGTTTTGGTCTCATTTATGGGAGCTCATGGACACTAAGTTAAAGAAGAGCACAACTTTTTATCCGTAGATAGATGGACAAATAGAGGTGGTAAATAGAACAGTGGTACATCTACTTTGAGGATACTGTAGCAAGCATCTTAAGTTATGGGATGAACAATTACCTTATGTACAACATGCTTATAATCATGCCATGCATTCTTCTACTCGGAAAAGTCCTTTTGAAGTATGTTTAGGGTACTTACCTAAATCACCTATGGAATTTGTTTTTGGAGAAGCAAGTAAAGAAGATGGACAAAATGATACAAACAAAGCTAAAAGGTTCATTCAAAAGATTCAACAGGTACATCAAGCAATACATGAACAATTGGAGAAAATCCAAGCCAAGTATAAGGCAAGGAATGACAAACATCGGGTTGATCATCAATTTGAAGTCGATGATCAAGTATGGTTACATATTAGCAACGATAGAATGAAAGGTGAAGGCAAAAATCTAAGGCCAATCTTATATGGTCCATTCAAGATCTTAGAGAAGATTTGTACTAATATCTTTTGTTTAGATATACCAACCTACATGCAAATGTATTCAGTGGTAAATGTTGAGAATTTGAAACTTTATGAGCCTCCTATGATTATAGATGAAGCATAAAATATTCAAGTTCCAACAATTGGCGATTTTTCTCCAAAGTATTTGGACGAGCTACATGAAGATTATTTTTGACAAAAGGATCATGACTTCACAACGAGGTGATGTGGAATATCTTTGAGTTGGTCATAAGGGGATACAACCAAGTAAAACAAAATGGATGGAGATAGGAAGGGTGAGGGAACTCTACCCTCACTTAGTTGTTGAGTAATTAAAACTTTTGGTGGTCCAAATGACTTCCAATGGGGAGGAATGATCCAGGAGGATCCAAGAATGCTCACAGAGGTCCAGGAAGATCTAGAATGTCCACAAAGGTCGAAAAAGGTTCATAAATGCTCAAAAGTCAAATATCCCAAATGCTCTCAAAAATTCCATCAGTGCATAGAGCTCGACGATAGCTTTCCAACGACGTAAAAATCGCTTCAAACAGAGTTCATGTGCAAACGTTATGGTTGGTCAAAGTTCGAGTCAACCAAGTTAAAAGTCAAAGTCAAAGGAGTCAAGGTGACACATGTCACCACTGTAAGGGTGACACATGGCATGACCATACAACTGTATGATGATGATGTGGCCACACCCTAAGGTGCCACATGGCATGATCGTACAATCACTAGGCAGGTGTGTTGGCATTCAGGTGGACTAGTGGTTTGTTGACACGTGGCAAGGATAAGCCAATGAGAAATTATGGTTAAGGTTATGTAAAATTATATTGGAAGTCATGAGGATTGAACCCACGACCTCCCAAAGCCTTACCAAAGCCTTTGTTACTATCGCGCCACCAAATTAGTTCTTAACCATATGTGGTAAAGAAAATATTTAAGTTTGAATGAATGGTAATTTGGCAGTGAAAAGGGCCGAGGGCCTAAGCCCTCGACCCATTTGTATTGTCACATGCTATGTAATATAACCACGCCATACTCCACAGAGGACGTAACCACCATACCATATGCCATATATATAAAGTATATGGTTATAATTACATAATCATATACCAACAAAACAATGAAAAAGGTCGGTGGTCAGTGGGGCTCGAACTCGACCTGCCACACAATGCCCACAAACTTAACCAATGCGCCAAATGAGTGGGACTTGTTATGAACCCACCTAATTAATACTTAAATGTCAACCGGTGGTTTTAGAGGGTGGTTAAGGGGTCCACACCCTATTTAATTAGCACGTGGATTGAGGATGTACAGACATTTCAATGCAGAGTACATTTATGTGTCTCGATGTACGTGCCCGAGGGTACAAGGACTTTAAGGCTACACCGTAAATCATGTCGAGAGGTCACTTGATGGAATTTTAAGAACTTTATACTCATTTTTCATGATTTTTTGTAAGGAATCCAATGGTGCACTACGTTTTTGGGTTTGAGCAATGCAAAAAAAAGTCATTGTAAAACACACACATTTGGGCATTAATAAAGAAGTATATATTTGTTATAACCCTAAATTGCTCTACACATGCATGCATGGCCTTTGGCCCTCTTACTTGCATTTTTTTCCAAAGCACTACTAAGTCACTCTTCTTAAAAAACCAATTTTTTGAAGATGTACATGCCTTGCACCATTACTGCCCACGTACATACGCATGCTGCACCACTACAACTCATGTACATATGCATGATGCACCATTACAACCCGCGTATACTTGCAAAAGTTGCAAAAAATAAAAAGTTGCAAGGAATTCGTTGAGATTATGGGCTATTGGGTAGTTTCCCAACTAATCCACTTGCTATAGTCCGTCACCCAACTGAATAACCATCCTTTTGTCATATAAAAGGAGGTGTCGGGGTCTCATTTCCCATCTAGACATAAGAACAGTGAAACTCTGCTCGATTTCACTTCCCCTTCATTCCCAAGTTATTGCAATCCTTTTGTGAGAATTGCCTTAGCATTCCCTCATTATCCCTTTCTCTCACATTTAACCCATTCACTTCCAAATAAGAGATCATAAGGTTGAGAGGAGAAACTTATACAAAGGTGCACTTGGAGCTTGGTGAAGAGAAGCTTGGACCAGGTTCGCGGATGGTAGCCGACTTTGATTGTAAAGGTATAATCATTGAGTTATTAATAAAAGAATTACTTTTCCCATCCCAAATCATGGTGTACTAAATGCTTTTATTGGTTTATGTTTCGACATTCTAACATCTAACCCTAACTTGTATATGGAATAGCATGCTTGTATTTTTCTGTTTGTCAATCTTTGGATGCAAGTTAGCCTTGGGAGGAGGCATGTAGTCAACAAAACTTCCAAGTGCGAGGAGGTCGTCACCAGACGTGGGATTCGAGGTATAGTTACCTGATCTCATTTTCCTTACTTTCTTCATATGAGTTTTGGTATGTTTGGGGTAGTTTAGAGAAGTAGTTGACTTTTAGACGGTTATTGATCTGCCTACATTCTGAACCCTGGTGTAGTCATAGGGGGTTTTCTCGCTAGCACTATTGGAAATGGACCCGAAGATGTAATCCAAATTGGGTGAACTTTGTTATGAAACTTGTGTATGTGATATTATCATTGTTGTTCATTTTTTGCTCAGTTATTTATAAGTCTTTTATTGTTAAAGTGTATTTGGTTAGATACGCGTTTCACATGTAAATTGCAAACAATCAAGTGATCATTTTTATTTCGAAGATCGAGTAGATTTTATTGTGTATTCAAGATTAATAAGCATCTAAGGATTTTTCAAATCACTCATTTTGTTGATATTACGTGGCCTAAATACTAGATTTCCTTTTGAAAGAAATCACACTTGTTGAACTTAGCGTATTGCTGGTCCTCCCTTAACACCAGTAGCACCATCCTAAGATGCTCTTCATGTTTTTCTATGTTCTTGGAATACACCAAGATGTCATCCACAAATACTAAGACAAACTTGTCCAAATACTTGTTGAGCACACTACTCATCAGACACATGAATGTGGTTGGTGCATTTGTAAGTCCAAATGGAACCATTACAAACTCATAGTGCTCATACCTTGTTCTAAAGGTTGTCTTATGGATGTCCTCATCCTTGATTCTGACTTGGTGATATCTGTTACAGAGAAATCCCCCTGCGGACAAGTGGATTCTCTCTTGGATACTAGACCCCTATGACCAAGACAGAAAAGTGCTATTGTGGACACTGACTTGCCTTTTCATGAAGCTAAACTTTCCAAAGAAGAAGAAGGAAGAAGAGTAAATA
>ML876037.1:8253-18447 GCA_009831015.1 Picea engelmannii
GATTTGCAGAATGCAACAAACTCCCTTGAGGTGTATTCTCCTCCATTATCTATTCTTAATGTCTTGATCTTCTTGTTCGTAAGGTTTTCTACTTCTGCTTTGAATTCTTGGAACTTGTTGAATACTTCATCTTTTGACTTTAGTAGGTATAGCCACGTATTCCTTGAATAGTCATCTATGAAATTTAAGTAGTAGAGAGATCCTCCTAAAGATTTGACTGGCATTGGACCGCAAACATCTGAGTGTATTAGATCTAGGGTTTCCTTAGATCTGTTGTTACTGCTTGGGAATGGTTTCTTAATGTTCTTCCCAAGGGAACATCCCTTGAAAATTCCTTCGTGTGTAGACTTCAATTCTAGTATCCCTTCAACCATATTCCTGAGAAAAGGTAATGCTTGATAATTGATATGAGCGTACCTTCTATGCCAAAGCTCATTAGGGTTGACTTCATCATGTACTAGGGCTTCTTCATTTCATTCTATTAGTCTATATAGATTCCCTTCACTTCTTCCAATAACCCTAGCATCTTCTATGCTGGAATCTTTATGCCATGATAACACCTTTTCATCTATGAAGGATATTCTGTTTCCTTTGTCTTCTAAACATGATATTGATACAAGATTCTTTTCTAAACCAGGTACATATAGAAAATTTCTTAAGTGAACATGATTACCTGATTCCAATTTGATGGAGGCTTGTCTAAATCCTTCAACGGGGTAGGTGCTTTTGTCTCCAAGCTCCACTTTGTACGATGTCTTTCTATCATTTAGATCTGAGAGTCTAGCTTGATATCCCATCATGTGACTGGAAGCTCCACTGTCGATTATCCACATATCATCTTCAATTGAATTGGTAAGTGCTGAGTAATGTAAGAGATTGATTGTTTCGCAGATGTCTTCGGTTGACTGATAACTGGTCATGCCTTGATCCAAAACTTCAACTGTATATTTTATCTCTTCTGAGAAAGTCAATAGGTGCGTTGATTTAGGGTGAATCTGAATATCTTCTCCTTGAGAAAGATGCTCCATCACAAGGTGTTGGATTTGAGAATTAGGTTTTATACAACTGCTACTGCTAGTAACCCTAGCTGCAGTTCTTTGGATGTTGCTCCTCCTAGTAACCCTAGCTGCAGTTTCTCAATGAGCTCAATACCTAGCGGTTATGTTTCCTTCGAGTGTTTTAGTATGACTGAAGGGGGTGTGGTCCCATAACCTGTTAGAATATAGAGGATTGTGCTCGTTTAACCATTGACGATACCCTCGTCACCCAACCACAGGCCTTAAGCCACCCTCCGAGCACCTTGACCTTGAATGAGAAGAGAATTTTGGCTGCAATCAATAGCCAAGAGAGGCTAAATGCACCAAGAAAAAGAATAGAAACTAAACTGAACAGATGATCCCACCCAGAAGCTAGAGCACCACTTTCCCAGCTCTCCCAGAAAACCTGTGCACCAAACTGCTGCTGCCTGTGCAGATATTGCTCTCACTACAACTACTGAGATGACAAATAATGAAACTGGTACCCTGTATTTATAGTGGACTGGCCAGTCTAACTGGGGCTGACCTGGCTAGTCTAACTGGGTCAACTTCTCCTTCTGGGCATCAATAAATTCAATATAAATATATTTGTTCAGCCGACAACCTGTCTAGAGTTTCCTTCAATTCTTTGCTTCCTTTCAGAGGATTCTAGTCTCGTCATAGGTCATCATAGAGGTTCATACCTCCCGAAGATACCATAATATTAACAATACATGCCCTATCTACTATACAACATGCGTATACGCAGACTGCTCCACTACATCCTGCATACATCTGGATTTTTGCCAGAAAATATAAAAATGAAGTCGGGTTTCCATGTCATGACAGGAGATCTTTAGTCCTTGGCCTTCCATATACTTGAAACGTTCCAACTCGGCCCTTCAGTTGCATTTTGAAGGCTATAAGAGCACAATTCCGAGCTATGGAAAAGAAGAGAAAGCATTCAACTTTGAGAGAAACGTTACTCTGGATAAATTACTTCATATTGAATCTGGATCCCTTTATCCCTCAAGTCTAAACACAGTGTGCAGCCCCCAAGCTCTTTCCCTATTGTTGAGATAACCTCATTGTCTCTTTTCTATGAGCTTGCCTTTGGTAGAGGATTGAAGTGGTGGAGACCCAGTTGGAAGGAACTTGGTTTCTTGGTTCCGAATCGTGCCGACATGAAAGTATGTAATGTTATCACTTATGTTGATCATTTATTAATAGAAATACTCCTTTCCCATCCTATTGGTATCGTGAAAATATATGATTATTATCCATGGGCATGTTTGTAATGTTTATTGATGGATTATGCTATCTAATGTGCCAACCTTTTATATTATCGCTATATGTTTTCTCTACTTTTTTGTTGAGAACTTGTCGCAAGCATAAAGCTTTGTGTCAGAGTGCTCAATGGTGGACATCTTCAAATGTTGGAATGAGGTAGGTTTCTTTCTTATCTCACTTGCACATTGGTTTACATATCATATGTTGGAATTGAGTAGATTTCTACAGTCATACATGTCTGTTGTGGTTTACCCTGGCCATAGATATTTTTTCCTTCGTAATAGAATTAGCGACCATACTGGGGAGAGATCTTCTTTCTAAGGGTTGAAGTATTTTTTCTCCTTGCATTGCTCTTTTTCCTTTGTGTTTCTTGTCGTATCACTTCTTGACAAATTCTATTCACTCTGGGTTTTATTTTTCAACCTTTTCCCCTTGCTTGGCCTTGTTTTCAAGCCTGTATGCACCTTTTTCCTTGACAGTCACGTACACACGCGTGTTGTCTCACTGCAAGATGCATATATATGCATTTGTTTCCTGAACAGTCACGTATACCACTTTTCCTTGCCTTTTTTCTTGGTCTTGTGATTGTTGGGTGGGATTTTATAGTTGTTGAACCTTCTTAGGTCTCTGTAGTGCTTGTTAAGCTTCTCTGGGTTGACAAGAAACCTGTTTGGAGTTGAATTTTTGGGCAGAGTCTTTCTCATTGTTTTTTATTTTTTATTTGTCCTTGAACTCTGGGATGTTTGCTTGGCTTCTTGGTATTATGCTTGAGTTATTCCATTTATACACAGTAGAATTTATATATCAGGTTGCTTATCAATCCATGCAGTTTCTTTTTAATATATTGAAAATACAAAAAATAAGCATTTTACATTACTTGGCTTTTTTGTCTTCTAAATCTTTATCACTAGCTTAGTGCATTTAGTGAAAGATTTCATTTTACTTCTGAATTGCATAGTTGAAATTGAAAATTGTACTGTTTTTATACGCATATCATTCATTGAAAAAGTTAAAGATAGACTTTGCATATCATTCATTGAAAAATTAAAATCAGACTTTGCATTATATTTATATGTATTTTCTTGCAGAGTCATAATATCATGAGTTTCACTTCCATACCCTTTAGAGTAATACTGACCAATAAAATTTATGCTTTAAACTAAAATTAATTATTCACGATTTTATTTTTAGGGTGCACAAACTAGTCTAGGATTTAGTGCCTTGGAATAGGATTTTGTGAGTAAAATTCTCCAAGATAATTAAATCAACATATGTGTCTGAGACAGGGATTTGAGAAGTCCATTGTATAATTGGTAAGATGATGAGGCTATGCACACACCAGATTTAATCATGAGGTCGTGCGAAGTTAGTTGAGGGGATAACTCCTAGATACTCGCTTAGTGTCAGAGATATTTATGTGGATTTATTCGTATTTGGGGATATTGCTAGTACCCATACCTTTGTGAGAGGTGGTGCTTTCAAGGTTTCAGGATTTTCTACCTTTCCCATATGGTAATCCAGACTTATGACTACTCGCCTGTGCATTGGTTATAAAATGGTTTATTAGTTGCTTGACTTAGGTATCTCATAGGTTACTTGCATGGGTTATTCTGCTTGTACCCTAGGTCAGATAGGGGTTGGACAACACAAAATTTTTATGGAGGATTACCTATCCAGGGGGATCTAACTGACTGGTTGTTAATCCCATGAGGGCCCCTATAACTGATTATGTTACCTCCAAACTTTAGCGGGGATTCTTAGGTCCCTCTTGGATGAGACATACCTTCTTTAGCGAGGGAGGCCAATCAACCACTTTAGCCTGCTTTCATGCATATTGGCCATTTGACTTTTGGTATGCTCTTTGACTGCTAGTTGGCCTTAGGATATTTTTATTTTGTAGATTCATAAGTTGTCGTGGAGTCAAACAAGAATCCTCCCCAGTCCCATTGATTGTTACAGTTACCACTGGATTTTGATTTCTTGCCTTCTAAAAGGCATAGAGTTATTAAGCATGGTACACACACATCCACCTTTCAGACTTGTGGTTCCACAAGGATGAGTATTGAATCTAGTCTCCATAACACTGGGCTTTCTTCAACTCCCATACCCACTATACTTAATGGAACCCCTTCGACACCTGCAACCACTACAGTGGTTGTTTCAGAGGCACATACTAGGACTATGGCTCAGATTGTATTTAATGCTTCGTCTCTTGCCTCGAACCTTTTTGGGGATATTTTTCATTCATCGAGTTACAATGTTCAGTCCATCCCTGTTGGCCCTTAACCAAGTTTTGAGGAACACTTGGTCATATTTGACAATTTTTGGGACTTTGACAGCTTGTGAAAGATGGAGCACAATGCGAAGCAGAAATCATGGAAACTAGACCCATTTTTGGGTCCTTTTAGGGTTTTGGGTTAATGGAATAGGGAAGGGATGTCCGCCCATGGGTTCACCCATGCTTAGGCCCACTTTTGTAATGTATAAATAGATAGGTAATGTAAGAAATAATAGAATTTCTTTCTTAGTGCACTTGGTGATTTCTCAGTGCAAGTTGGTTGAAGTGCTATGAGTTGGATCTGTGTGATCAAGTATTGTAAGGCTTTGTGCATTTTGTGTAAGACTTGCAGAGCTGAGTGAAAGTCCCTGTGAGAGACTGTAGAAGGATTTGTGTTGTAAGGCAAGGAAGAAGGATCTAGCGAGCTATGCAGATATTCTGTCCTGTGCGCAGTAAGGTTTGGAGGCTTTGTGCTGTAACTGATTGAAGACATTAATAAAGAAAAAGAATTTGTGGACGTAGCGCCAGGGTGTGGGTGAACCATGGTAAATCTGTGTGTTGTGCTCTGTGCCTCAACTTGATATGCTTGTCTCTTCCTTTGCTAAGTGCTTTGATGTGTTTAGATAGATATATTTATGCTTTGTTCTTATGAGATATCAAAGAATGTTAGCTCTGATATGTATGAATATGCTTAGTGTTGATCTACAAGATCTGATCTAATTACTATTACTAATTGCTGAAAGATCTTAGATCTAAGTAAATGTTGCGATGCTCTGTACTATCTGTGAAGTATAATAAGACTGAATATTGATGAAGATTAATTTCTAAGTGCTCTGTTAAGTGTTAGAATCATAGGTCTATGTCCCAGCTAAGGTTGTAGACATATGATTCCTGCAACCACCCCTGGCTCTACCTTGGGTGAGACTTCATCTGCTTCGCAGGTGTTGTCGAAAGGGCCAGTAGTTAGGGTTTTTTTGGTGCTCTATTGTAGCATTGAACTCTGGGTCTGCCCCTGTTCCAACAAATGGTTCCATTGTCAAGACTAAAACTGTGATTGCTGGGAACTGAGCAGAAGAAGATTTGTGCAAAGATTCATCCTAAAATTGTCAAATCTCTGTGCATGGATCTATGCCCTAGTGCACAGTGATCCACTTGATCTAAAAAGATTTGTGCTGAAGAAGGAAGGATAGATCTGAAGGAAAGAATTCAGATATGTAAGAAAAGAGGTTGATACTGAAGAAAATAAGTAAGATATGTAAGCTTTGTGCTCCGATAAAGGTAAGAATAGTTAAAAGTTCTTAGATCTGGAAGCTTTGTGCCATGTAGAAGTAAAAGAGGTGAAATGTTTTGTTTCTAAAGTATGGATTTAGGTATGCTTGATAGATTTTTTCCTAGCTTGAAAACTAGGGCATTATTAGATAACATAATGTTTGATATGAATAGATCTGATAAGAATAATGATAGATATCTTATACCTATGGATAGAAAGAATTTTTGGACTAACCAACGGATGCAAGATCCTAGAAAGAAATTTTTGCAGGTTCACCATTATGATCCTAGTGCATAGTATAAGAAAAGTTGGGGATCATTGAAGAGAAAGAGAGGATTAACTCTTTGTTATAGTTGTGTAAGACCATAACATGTTGCTAAGGAATGCCCTGGGAGAAACCCTAGTTGCCTATATTGTAAGGCTATGGACCAAGAAGTACTAGATTGCCCTAGAATGATTATTAGACATGAAAAGCTGAATAGAGAGCAAGCAAATCCTGAAGGAGATCAAGAGACTAAGATTATAGAAGAACCCTAGAAAGAATCAGATATTATGTTGTTGAAAATGAAATAAACCCTGGATGAACATAAAGATGCCATTTTGTTAGAGATATTCAAAGAAAAGGAGAAAATCGAAGTAAGAATAGGAGACTTTGACATTGACTGTGCTCTGGATGAGGGAACAGAGATGAAAATTATGACAGAAAGTACTTGGGAAACCCTAGGAAGGCCTGCTATGGTTCCTTCACTAGGAAAAATAGGATTGTTTAAAGGAAAAATGGTAACCCTATGTGGTAGGACTACCCAGATAGATATGAGTACCCATGGAGCTTTGACGGAGGAAGAATTCAAAGTTGTTAAATTTATTGAGGATTATGCCCCATTTCCAGCTTTGTTGGGCAAGATCTAGATTGAAAAAGACCAGATCCAAAGAAAATAAGAAAAGGAAGCCCTAGAACAAAAGAAGCAACAACTCATGGAATTTATGACTAGAAAGATTGCCTACATGATGGAAGAACAAGAGAACAGGTCTAAGCTATTAAACACCAGGGAATTGGATGTCAAAACTATAAGCACATTAGAGGAACCAAGGAAGGCTGAAATACCTAATCCATATGATGAAGGTGTATTACCCTTGGATCTGAATAAATAATCTCATCATCACGAAGTGAATATGTCGAGAGAGGATAAGGATCAGAATGAAAAAAGGATGATTGAGATAAAGCTCACTGGGAAGAAGGCTAGGAACCTAAGTAAGAAGAGAGCCAAGATCGAAAAGTTACAAAAGATTCCACAAGGAACTTCGTAGAAGGAAAAATCACAGGAATTGAGTTTCGCCGAGATACCAGAACAATGTCATATGGAACTTCGACATGGTGAAGAAATACAGTCGTTGGATCGATAGACCTATTTGACTTCCGCCCCGAACGGGAAGAAAAGCATTAAAATATCACTACCAGACCGTTGGACCATGCCATAATGAATGGATCAATGTTCATGAAAGATTCATACCTATTGCAAGCAGACCCTTGAATAATTTCCTATTTAGCTCGACGCGTCGTGCCCGAATAACACTTTTTCCAACTGAGAAATCGAAGCTCGCTGAACTAGTGATTGTCTACAGTGATCATTGCAAGTATATTGTTCATCCAAGTGCAACATTTTGAGATGATCGTGACCCCGATTATCTTTAATGCTTGCGTATGTCCGACGAGCTCACTGAACTTGAGGAATCTATCACAGAGGTCCTTCTTGAGTTAATGACTGAGAGAACCATTTCAAAAAGAAGAATGTCCACTGGAGTTCAAGCATCATCGATAGGAGGAGTGCAAGCCTCCCCGTCGACTGCTCGAGCAGGAACATCTCGAGCCGGTACAGAAAGAAGAAATAAGCATAAGGATGACATATCCATCTTACATACCCCCTCTGAGTGGTGAGATTAATAGGGATAGTGTCCCTAGAGACTTTGAATACACCCTAGTCATTGCATACCTACCAAAAGGAGTGCACACCTACTACGCAGATCAAGACAAGGTTACAACATTGAAGTTTTGTGACTTCAACCTTGGGGACCGTAAAGCTTACAACATGCTCGCCCCATATAAGTACTTGATGAGAACTAAGGTAAATAATTTGAAGCTCATCCCTTAGCAATGGACGATGAACCTCGCACAGTCTACTTTTCTCAACATCATGAAAGTACCGCACTTTGGCAGACACCAGGAGGTGAATGCTTGTGTAAAAATATTGCTAGAAAGTTACCACAGAGGATACCTATGGTTAGGTCGACGCATAACTATTTATCTGACGCTGATCAATAGGATCATCAGGCTTAGCATGCAGGGCCCTGATCCCCATGAGTACTATCCTGGAAAGACCATAGACCACGCTCTTGCATAGAAGATCAAAGAAGTCTTTGGTGATGTTGAGAAAGGTGTGAGAGGCTACAAGGTATCTTCCATTGGAAGTGGTGTAGTGCGCCTTGCATGCCAATTGATCACAGGGAATTTGATACACAATAATCGGCCAAAAAAAGTATGTAGCTTTGTAGTTGACCTCACAGGAAAGTGCACCGAGGGACTATAGATGAACTAGGCGAAGTACCTCGTGAATCAACTAGAGATCGACAGTAGAGAAGCCCAGGATTAGGGTCATGAATTCCATTTTAGTTGGCTCCTAATACTGATAGCTTTTGTTTCATGGGAGCTACCGGAAGGCACAACCTTCCCAGACCTGGACCCCTTTGAGCCACTAGTCGCGAAGTTCAGTACATTATGGTACTCAAACGACATGAGAAAGCATTGGGAATAAAATTTCATTTTCCACGTGTACCAAAACCAATTGAAAGAAATTGTAAGAAGCGAACCACGCATAACCCCGAACACTTTACAAATATTTTGACCTCTGATAAAGTTTAGTGTAAACCGCCACTTTATATACCTAACCCCACATGCTGATGAGCACCAGGAACAACTTCAGTCCTATTATAATCTGACAGAAGAAGACTTGGAAGAGTTCACCAAAGAATGGTCAATGAACCTCCTTGTTCAAGAAGACCCCATAGAAATGTATGACATCGACATCCCCAGAACTGCATAGGATACATCTGGGCCCAGTAAGACAAAGAAAGTAAAGTCGACAAAGAAGACTAAAGAATTCTAGGATGTTGAAAGCCTATCTGTAAGGATGAATTCCATTACACCAGATGAAGCAGGTGATGATGAAGAAGGTACATAAACCCATAGAGTCGAAGTACCACCACCTCAGGATGAATAAGACTCATCGAGGAAAAGGAATGTCTCACCTCTGAAATCTTCCTCCAGAAAGAAACCAAGAACCCCTATAACTAAGATGCGAACTATGCTCACATTGGATGATTTTGATTTCATTGTTGCAGTAGTCAATGATGATTCAAAGAAAATCATAGAGAACTAGGAAGCGAAGTAGGAACAAATGTATAGCCATGTTGAGATTGCACTCTAGGGAGTAGAGCAAGAACTCCAGTCTAGCTGAGCAATGTCTACTACACCTCTACCAGAAAGAACAACAGAAGTGGGAGATGAATCAGTTTAGCTCCACAATTGTTGATACAGTCAAAGTACAACTTTGATGTGCTCAGGAAGAAAATGCACAGGCCACCCAGGTCCTAGAAAAAGCACAGGAGGAAGTTATTGAACAATGTCGAAGCACACAACAAAAGAAGAATGCTCTCCTAGAAAATTTTGAATAAGATAGGGAGAAGATACAAAGACAAAGAGTAGTTGCTCGAAAAGAAGATAGGAATTGAAGAAGAAGTCAACAGAGAATTTCACTCTATGAATGGCTTAGAGTAGAAGGCCGAAGAGCCCATAGAGTGCCAAGTGACGAAGCTGGCTGAAGTTATTCAAAAACTTCAACAAAGGGTCATGGAATTAAAGCTTCATACCATACCACAGACTCTGAAAGATGTGCGTGATCAACAAGAATTGAATGCTCAGAACACAGTCGAGAGGATTAAAAAACTTGTTGCAGAATGTAAACAGCTAAGTAGAAGAAATGTGCAGATATATGAACAACTATCTGAATACCCAGAGTTGAAGAAACTGGAGTCCCAACTCCAGGAAGAAAAGCAACAAGCCGATACAGTACAGGCACAACTCAAGCTCCTGTCACCCATCGGGAGGGTGAAGAGATCCTAGGAATAGTGCACTATCCAACAACTCGTTCTTACCACGCAGAACAGAGTGATGGAAGTCACAAAGAAACTCCAGCCGAGCAAGGAGGCCGCCTACCTATTGTAATATGCCATATATAAAATGTATGCAGAACAAAAATAAAATGATAGTAATGGTAGAATAAAAA
>ML876040.1:0-10518 GCA_009831015.1 Picea engelmannii
GCCAGTGCATGCTCTCTGCCCTGCCCAATATCCAGCCATCTGAACAGACCATGGTCCTCCACACCAAGAGCAACGATCTTCTTGGTATTCTTGTTAACGATATAGCACTTGTGATTGCTAAAGTTGACATCCAAGTGAGGAGAGTGCCTCATAATCTGACTAACTGACAGCAGATTAAGCTCCATACCTGGCACATAGTGGACGTTGAAAAACATAAGCATCTTTCCTATGAAGGAAATCTGAACATTCCCCTTGCCGACTATATTATACTCCTCGCCTCCACCGAAGATCACCGAGTCTTTGGATGGACTAGGTGTAAACTCTGTGAACCAATCTTTCTAATTGGTGAAATGCCTGGATGCGCCTAAATCAACAAACCAAGCAGATGACTTGGACTGATCTGCTTGTGTACAGGCCATAAAGGCATAGAAGGTTGCCTCCTTCTCCTCCGTGTGCTCTGCGACATGGGTCTTCTGCTGAGACCCTCCATGGTTGTGCTTCTGATCTGCCAACCGCTTTCTGCAATGCTTGTTCATATGGCCAGTCTTGCCACAGTAATGACAAGTGATAGTCTTCAGGCTTCTGGTGGCATCCTCATCATTGCCTAGACCAGGTTTCTTTGTCCATTTGCCTTTGCCTTTAGCTTTGGCTACAAAGGCCTGCTCTGAACCCTCTGTCTCACTGCTGCTCCCAAACTGCTTCTTCCACCTGTCCTGTTGTAAGAGCTTATTGGATAGCTCTCCAAACTTTAGGTCAACGTCTGTAGCTGTGATGTTCAGGGTCTCAATGAAGTGCTCATAGGACCCTGGCAAGTTGTTCAGTGTGATCACCACCATGTCCTCTTCTGCCATCTTCCGACTAATTGCCTCCAACTGCTCCCGGATGTCCTTGATCTTGAGTAAGTGCTCTTGGAGAGAGGCACCCTCACTCATCTTGATCGAGAACAACATATTCTTTAAAAAGAATGCTCGAACCTTATCTGAAATCTCATGGGTCTCTTTCAACTGTTTCCAGATCGCTGTAGCAGTCTTCCCATTCTGAACCTCAGGTAGCATCTCATTTGTCACAAACAATTTGATCAGCATCATGGCCTCTCTGTCTTGGCCATCAAACTTGTCCTGGTCTTTACCTGCAACCGTGGGATGAGGACTTGTGCCCAGAACAACATCTGACAAGCACCGGTACACAAAAATGGCCAACATGCGTTGCTTCCAGGTATTGTAGTTCTTCCCAGAGAACTTTTGGTTGCCTTCCAACATGATGTTGGTCAATGTAGCCATAGATGATCGTAAAATCCTGAACTTAGCAGATAAATAATGGCAAAATACCTGCAATCTGCCCTCAACCAGCGCCAAATCAACCAATTTCTCCTCAAATCTGCTAACTCAAGAAATTAGCAGTAAAAAAAAAACACCAGATCTTCGAAGTTGGGCACCAATCTGGGTAAGAACAGACCAATCTGGCTTTTAAAACCGAAAAATCAAATGAACCCGACTCCGACTGATCCGAAACCCTTTCGGCTCCTTGAGTGTGCTACACTGGCGATCCCTCGATCCGTCACTGCCGGCAGCAGTCCCTAGGTCTTCACGCGCTCCCAAACTCCGTGGCCCTAACCTCACTCTGATACCATGTAATGGAAATCGAGCACACAGAAACCAAGATAACTTGAATAAGGTTATCTATCTTTATTCAATCAATGAAATAAGAGAGCAAATAGCTTTCTTATATAGGTTACAATCAAGTAGAGTCAAACCACTTTATGAATGTGGGATAAAGTGAAAATATAACCTGAAAGCAAATATCTAACCTAAAAGCAAATAAATTAACCTAAAGTCACTTTGACTTTACTAATGCCTAAGTCTAATTTCTAATTGACCATTATAAACTAATATTTAATTTAACAGGTTAAATGTCTATGTGCTAGCCACATGAGTCAATTTTTGATCTATAATCGTATGTCATGTGGCCAAAATAATCCACCCACACATATTTTAATGCAAAACATATAAGGATTATAAAATTTATACCTAGAACAACTTCTTGTGTCTTAATTATGTTTGTGATTACTTTAAAAGGGTTAATTATTAACATGAATAAATACTCAATCACACATACACATGTGACAAAAAGATACCCTGGAAAAACCCATATGTAAAAAAATCTAGCTTGAAAATGGCTATTCTCTTGTTATTATATTAAAAGGTACTTTTACAATTACAAGGCCCTTTGGCTCAAGAAATATAAATTTGCAACACCAAAAATGGACTCACTATAAGTAGATTTCTTCCATAGACATAACAATCGACCTCAACTTGGTTGTTATCTATGATCTTTGCACATTGTGATAAAGTATCAACCTCCACCAATGGACAAATCCTCTATTTCCTTCAGTCTTCCAAGCAAACCAATCCAACCTTGTTTACCTCTAACTAGTGAAACCCCTATTTCATCACCAAACTAACATGTTATCCCTTATGTGAAAGGATGAGATCCTCTACAACCATTTTTCAAACTGCAATTAAAGCTTCAACTATCATGCCCCACTGATATTCCGCAATGTTTATTATTCTTACACAATTTAGCAATTTGGTTTTCTCCAACTTCCATGTGGAATTTTGTGATTGGTCAAAGGGTCCACTTGTCAATACCTTCAGTATCCATGTTATCTTCCACATAGGTTGTCACCTCCTCTATCACGGGGCACCTCCTCCTTTCTTCCATCTACGAGTGGGGGCTTTTCCTTAAACTATTTTGAGGGAGGAAATTCCTTTTCTCTACATAGTCTTTAAAGTTTGCAGAATGCAAGGCATGGAGTGACAAGATCTGTGCAGAACACATAGGTTACTCCTACCACTGCATGACCAAAAATTTGCATGTCTTGATCTCCACATATTCAATCCTCCACACGTCCCTTTTCTTTAGAGGCTTTTCCCACTTAGTATTTGTGAGGAGCATGGAGCTTCTTTGCCCACATCTCTACATGCAAACGCCTATGCATGTATAAAATGCCCCATCCTGCATGCCTTAGCCATTTTTAGAGGAAACTAAGCACTTGTGCAATGCATAAATTAAAGATCTTCAAGCACATAATTCAAGGGTTCTTAAGCAGAAAATCATTCAACTAGAGAATTTACCATTAGCCATTCATATCTCAAGTATCCATTCAAATCACACATTCCCAATGCAAGGATTTTGGTCCCAAAAATATTTCAAGGAAATATGAGGAAACATATCCACAACTTGGATTCTCTCATACCACTTATATTTCCTTGAAATCTATCCCTTGAAGCCAATTTACCAAATTTCTTACTTCCCTCTACAAGTTAGTTAGACCTTCTTTTGCAAAATTATGTCCTCCTCCAATTCTTCAAGTGAATTCAGTGAAAAATATTTCATTGTAGGAAGAAATTTTTCTTCCTCTTCCCCATTTAGCATGGAGGGCTCAAATGGTTTCAAATTCTCCACATTGAACACTAAATACATTCTCATATAAGGAGTTAGGTGTACCTTAAAATCATTATCTTTGACTTGCTTAGTGATCTCAAAAAGTCCATATCTCATAAGATTCAACTTCTTCATTGCCCTTTGCAAGCATTCTTCGTTGATATAGAGCCACACTTTGTCTTTGATACAAAATTTGCGATATGTTATGTGATGGTCGTGTATGAGCTTATACTTATACTAACTCATTGCACATTACTCCCACACTTTCAAATGAACTTGCTTGGTGTTCTCTATGAACCAATTTTCTTTATTTTCCTCCTCTTGAATTTCTTGCATCTCCTTAATATTATCTTCCCTCAAACCTTATACAATATCCTTATCTTGGTACTTCCCCTTATAGGATCTATCAGGCCTCTAAGGAAGGGGAAAATCTGTGAAGGAAGGGGAGAATCTCATGCCATAAACCTATATCACTACATACTACCCTTTTTATTAGGGGCCTATTCATTCCTTTTATTGTTTATAAACAACATCAAAAGGGGAGGGTGGAAAATAACCAAAACAAGCCTCAAAGGGAGATTTTTGGTGAAAGAATGAATTTCCCTATTATAGGAATGTTGAATATAAACTATTTGTTCATCCCATGTCTTTGGGTTCTTGTTTTTATATCCTCTCAACAATTGGACCAAATTTGTGTTCACAACTTCAATCCACCCATTAGTCTAAGGATGGAAATCAATGGAATGCTTTAGTGTTTTATCCATCATTTTCCACAAGGTTGTCCAAAACTTGTACAAAAAATAGAATCCCGACCAAACACTATTGAACTTGGAAAACCAAAATGTACACATACATTGGCAAAGAAAAATTTAGTTGCTTCATGTCTCGAGATGGAATTCTTACAAAGGATAAGCCCATGCATTTTGTTGAACTGATCCACAACCAAAAACAAGTAGTTATGGCCTCTCCTTAACATACGGAAACCTCAACAAAATCCATGGATACAATTTCCAAAGGTCTACTTGCTATAGGTAATGGCATGTACAACCAAAGTTTCCAATTATTAGGCTTGCTAGTGTTACAAAGAATACAACCTATGATAAAGTTGGAAATTTGTTCTTGCATTTTAGGCTAGTGAACATAGCTCTGTAGATTCGCAATGATCTTCCCAACACCAAAGTGTCCAACATTTCAAGTATGAGCTCTTCTCATTGACTGAATTCTCCTTCCTTGTGGTATACACAAATTTCTCAACCTATAAAGTATCTCGTCTTCTAGATGATATTCATTTCCTTCTGGATCAACAATTGTTTTATCCTTCCAATGTTGAAATACATCCCCAAAATCAATGTCCTTCCTATAATATTCACTCGGAAATTCATGTGTGAAGGGCTCAAGCTGAATAACACGTCCCACGCATGAAATATTTTTCATGGGTGGCCTTGAAAGCATATTGGCCAGATTTTTTGTCACACCCTTCTTATATTTGATAAGTAGGTGGAATTGTTGCAAAAATATCATCCACTTATAATTCCTTTCTTGACGCATTTTTCTTTGACTCTGAAAGTAATACAATTATCGGTTGTTAGTGTGAATTATGATTTCCTTCCCCAAGAAATAGTGTTTCCATTTATTGAATGTTTGCACTAGGGAAAATAGATCATTGTCATAAGTAGGGTAGTTTAGGGCTACACCATGGAACAACTCTGAATGGTAACAAAATCCTCTTCCTCCTTGCATAACAACTACCCTCATGGCATACCCACTTGCATTAATTTCAATCTCAAAAGGATGCTACAAATTAGGAATCACCAACATCAATGTTTTCCTAGTTTCTATCTTTAGTTCTTCAAAAGGCTTCAGGTGTTTTTATCTCCAATGAAAACTTTTCCCTTTTGTTGTTATGGCATGCAATGGTGTAGCTAAAATTGAAATTTAGAAATAAACTTCCTCAAATATTGAGTTTCTCCCATGAATCTTATTACCTCAGTGACATTGGTAGGGGTAGGCCATTTGTTGATGGCTTCAATCTTGGTAGGATCAACCTTTAGCTCTCCTCCACTAATGACATGTCCAAGATACACTAAGGAATATTTTTCCAAACTCACACTTCTTGATATTATCAATTAGCTAATATCAATGCATAAAGTTGCAAGTGCACTACACAAACCAAAAGGAATAACTAAACATTCATAGACACACCACCTTGTTCTCATCTTTGACTCTCACTTAGTGATAACCTAATTTTAGGTCTAGATCTTTTAGGAAATTATCTTGTTGCATATGATCCAATAAGTTATCAATTCTTGTCAAAAAATACATGTTCTTGATGGTCACCTTATTCAAATCTATGTCTTCAATGCACATCCTCTAGCTTCCATCATTCTTGGGAGCTATGATCATGGGTGACTTGCAAGGTGAAGTACTAGGCTTTATGACTCCCTACTCCAACAATTGTTGCAATTGTGCCTTCGCTTCATTAGACTCTAAAATGGATGGTCTATACAACCCAATGTTAGGTAATGGATATTTGAGCAACAATCGAATCTCATGTTATATTTCCCTCTTAGGTGGAAAACCTTTAGGTTCTTGGAACACTTCTTTGGATGCCTCTATCAATCATTCCAATTGTTGCATCTAGTTATTGTCATCTCCCTCTAGTGATGCCCCAATCTCCATGTTAATTCTCTTCTCTCAAAAACAACAATACAAACTTATTATTTGTACTAATCAACCACCTAGCCTTGTGTGCACTTATCAAGGAGAGCTTTGATTTTCTCTTATGTGCATGGAAAACAATATAAGACATCGCATCCTTCACAATATAGTATTGGTTAGACCTTATTTTAAATACAGAATCCCTAATATAGAGATAAGGACTCCCCAAAATTACTATGACGAACATCCAATGGGATTACATTTGCTTCTACCTCATCAATGAATTTTGCACTAATAGAAAATTTAAACTTGCATTGCTTTGTGACTTTCAATTCCATATCTTATCTCACCCATCACAATGGGTACAGATGAGGATGGCCATGCACCTCCAATCTAATATTATCAACTAATTAGGTTGAAATCAAATTTCATGGTGATCCAAGGCCAAACAATCAATCTACCTTAGTTTGATTTATCTAAATATTAATGTAAAGGAGTTCAATTGTGTCTTTGTCCTCCTTTGGATTGATACTACTCAAAGCTATATCTCTTTGCATTGTAGCATATTGGTCACATTAACTTCAATGTCTGATTTTGTGTTCACCCTTTGATCTCCCTCAACATCCAATACAGTCTTCTTCTTGTGTTGTTATTTGGACCTGTTGACCGCCTATTCAACTAGGGGATCAACTCCATGTGCCATGAAGATATGCATCATCAGATGCAAGTATGTTGAAGACAGTATTGGTTTTACTTGGGCATTTTATTGCCTCCAGCACAAAATTTTGTAAACGAAATTTCCGCACCCCTGCATGGGTTAATAATGTAATAGCTCTGCATGGATCATAGTTAGGTCAGGTACCTTGGGATGTTTTCATTGGGAGAGTTATTTTCACCGAGGGTTTTTTATCCTCAGGTTGTCAACTGGGCTTTTCAGCCTGGTTGATTTCCCATGAGTTTTTCCTTCACACTTGCAATAATTCCTCCAAAGTGGTGAACGACGTTCTAATGGTCTCATCCTTTGGTAGCTATTGTTTAGGAATGATGTAAATGACCATCTTAGACAGTGTAGAAAGTTTCGCGGAATTTCGTCGAGTCTAGATAGGTTTTTTTTAATTAATTAAATTTAATTAATTTTCCTAAGGTTGGAATTTTAATTATTTAATTAATTAAATATTTTTGAGCAATTATTGTAAAGACTGGGTCTTTGGGCTTTTGATAGGGATATTTGTGCTCAAATAAATGGAAATGCACCCCCTACACCCATGGACCAAGTTTCAACTCAATGGGGCAAGTTTTGCTATGCATTTGTCCATCCAGAGTGTCAGTCAGTCAAAACAGCTATTTTTATTGCTAAGTCAATTTTGTAAATTTTGTAAAATTGAGTTAATGGGTCAATGTAAAGATGGAAAAGGGAAAGAAAGTGTATCCCTAACATACCCAACCCACCTTACCACCTTGCTACACCCCCTAACTCACCAACTCAACTAAACACCCACACCCCTAGGGGGAAATGTGCCCCCCTCACACCCAAAACCTTAGAAAAGTCATTTTAATTGATGGTGGGGCCCCTCTCATCCCTAGTGCACCCTTCCTAGCCTACCACTTCACCCTTTGATGGTCCCCACACTCCACCTCACTCATCCACACACTCAAACTACCAAAACCCTAGAAGTGGTGCACCCCCCCTCCTTGAGATTCACATGTTTGCTTGCGTTTTGACACTTGGAGCTCATCCAAGTGCCTTCACCTTGCCTCTTGAGCTATAAAAGGAACCTCTCCTCACTCTCACTTACCATTATTTGAGCTAAAGTTATGCTATAGGATTTTCGCCCCATCCTTTCTTGCTCTTGCCATCTCACATTCAACTTATTTCTCTCTTGAGAGCATTGGAGCAATTTGTTGCTGCAAGGCTCTCTCATTTGGATTTAATAAGAAGCTTTGGAGGATTTGGAGTAATCAAGAGTATTCTGATGTGCTCTTTTCATTTGAGGTGATATTGTTCTCTTATGCATTGTGTTGGTTTGGACTAGTTTCTTGAGCAAAGTAGTTTGTTTGAGTAGATAAATCAATAGGATTGTTGTCGATCTATATATGTAGGGTGGTTGATATTGTGAAGTATTTCATCTTATTAGCTTGCTCTAGCATATTATTCTATTCCAATACCTCACGTTTTGCTTGAGTTGTGCAGATTTGCCTTTAAGGTATTGATTGGAATTGTCTCAAGAAGGGGTTTTCCATCAAGATCTTCTTACACTTCTTGCTTCTCTTTGGATCTGATTTGTTTTCTGTTCATATTCATCATATTGCTGTAGCTAACTATCATAGATAGGTCACAAATATTTTACATTTTACTTGGAGATTTCATGTGAAAAAATTCTGTGTAAAAAACAGAAAATTTTCTTAATATTTTTGTGTTGTGCAGCATTTTCAACAAGCTTTTGCTTGCTTTTTTTGCAGATTCTTACCAAGGACAAGGGGAAACGCTGTCGAAATTCATTCTCACATCATCCCCAAGAGGCTCCATCAATTGGGTAACGAAACTCCCTCTTTTTCTTTGTCTCTAGCATTGTTGCAAGCCCCGGGGAAGTTCCCTTGAGGCTTGCCTTCTCTTGTTATCATTTCAGCTTGTATATTTCATTTATTGTAAGTTTGTACATTGCCTACACCTTGGGAGAGAGATTGGCCCAGCCAACCCCCCAAAATCGTTGGGCTAGTTTAGATTTCCTTCAAGCATTTTATTTTCTTTGCCCCACTTGTCCATAAGGCAACGTTGTGTGGCTACATAATATTAATCATAGCATTGTTTCTTGTTTTTTAACCCTCTTTGGCCAACAATGGTAGGCTTGCCTCCACCTTGGCCATTGTGAGTGATTTGCTACAATAATTTTGTGTTTATGCTTAACTAAAGTTGCCTACACCTTGGGAGAGAAATACCCAAATCGTAAGGCTAGGATGGTAGTTATGTTTTGATGATTTAAATTTTTCACATGGGTTAAAATAATCTAGAATAGTCATCACACATCTATCATTTTAAGCCCTTAAGGCATAGTTTCTTTTCATGCTTTACTTATCAAGTCTTTTTCACATGTGTATTATGGTGTTATATTTCATGGTTTAAAGTGTTGTGGAAGTAATCTTCAATCTTGCAACTCATTCATCTTTTAAGGCTTTTTTCCACTCATCTATCTAAAATACATGTGAAGCATTGAAATGGTGTAGGATCTAATTTTCTTTCCTTTGGCAAGCATTTACATTTTCAGCAAGTCTTTTTGTGGGATGCATGTATGGATAAGTAATAGCATCTAAAGTAATTTTTCTGTATAAGTTGGAAAGTTGTTTTTGTCTTTCACCTCATATTTTTCTTGCAAATTTATATGTTGAATGGTGAATGACATGGCTTAATAATTAACGTGTAACTTATCAGCTTTCCATTCTTGTTTCAAATGTATTTATGGTTTTAAATTTTACCCTTTGCAACACTTCATAGCAGTCACTTTCAGTTTCGGTTTTGGATATAAATCACACATTTTGGGCATCTAAAACTCCTCTAAAACACTCCAAACACACTTAAAGACTTACCCGCAAGTCATAATAACATTTTAAACAACCTAGGACAACCTAATTCCACCATCTCCACCATCTAAAACGGGTTTGAGGAAAACAACGGAGGGTAGTGGCAGGGGACTGCCCCGTGGCGCTCCAAGAGGGTGTCCTCTCCGAGAAGTACTCTTACTGTCAGGGCTGACTGTGGAAGCTAGGGTGGGCCTCGTTGCCTTACTATCTTGAGCACCCAGCAGCTATTTGGCAACAGAAGGAGGAGGTTTAAGGTTTCAACATTTAGTTAAGGGGAGGGCAAATAAAATTTACTTAATCTTTAAAAAACTCCTAACCACTTAGTCTCTTAGAAAATCTTTTCTTGGGTATCTTTAGACGATTGTTTAGGATATCTATATTGCAAGTGCTTTTCATTTTCATATATCTTTCATGCAATATTGTGGTTTATTTATTTAAATGTGTTATTGAGCATTAAGTTTCCAAATACTCATATCTTTGTTTAATGCTTTGTGGTGTGATTCTTGAAGAAGTTGGGTATCCCATTTGGGAGGCATCATCTTCTTGAATCTTGAGTGCTTTAGTGGTTGCCATTGAAAAGCAGTCCAATAGAGTAAGTGTTATTGGGGTATACTTGGCTTTATGTGATTAATCTTGATTTTGAATATCTCTTAACTCTTACATTTTGGCATCATCATTTATCTTGTTCATTTGTATTTTGTGTATATCTTGTATCCTTGTAACATTTATCTTTCATTGTGTAAGTAGTTGTATCTTTATTTGTGGGATAGTTCTAATTCTTTTACTTGTAATATTTTGTAATTGAACCTCCCTCAAAACTTAGTTGACCCCTTGCCCAAC
>WSFP011465122.1:0-18445 GCA_009831015.1 Picea engelmannii
GTGACCTCGTGTTTAGCCCCTGTGTTAGAGGGGGGTCCTGGATAACTTCCACGTAACTGGAATTCTATACTCCCTATCACAGACTCTAATGTTTGGTTTGAGTGGCCTTGGAGAATTTACTCTCCAACCTATTCCAAGGCCCTAGTGTTGAGCTAGTGTATGAACCCTACACACAAAAGAGTCTAGTAGATTTTAAATTAGCGTTGCTTTTATGGGATTTTTTATGTCACAAGGTATGAAGGTGAAACTGATGGTGTGTAAAGACTCAAATAAAAATGAATAAGAAATTCTTGGAAACAAAAACTTTTACTAACAATGCAAAAACCAACAACTTTTCACCAAGAAAGATTTCTTTTTCTTTTCAACCTTTCTAAGATTTCATGCAGCACACATAAAGGAATTTCGCTCAATCTGCGAGCTACTTATGCTCTAAATGTACTGCAAAAGCTTATGAAAAAAGACTTCTTCCTAGCTATTGATGCAGCAACACAATCTTCAAACAAAGAAGCAAATGAAAAAGAATTTTTTTTATTTTTATTTAAGTGCCAAATGAAGCAACAAAGGGAAAATGTCGACAGGCACAAAACCAAGAAAACAAAATAAAATTCTGGCTTAAAGTGCAGATCGCAAAGAACTAGAGCAAAGACACACAAAGGTAATCAAGAAAGCACCGACTCCTACACTTGTATAAAAACCATAAAACAAAATCTTTCTCTTTTTTTTCTTTTCTTTTTTATCTTTTCTATCAACAATTAACTAAGAAATAACAGGCTAAGGGTATGAGGCCCTAACCTACTGACTATGCCACCCTAGAATCAAAATCTTGAGAGGAACACTTCTCACCACAGGAGGGGATGACTACCCCACCCTAATTGAAAAGTACCCAATCAAGCCCGCTACTGTTACTAAAACAGCACACGTGCAAACGCGTGTTGAGCTATAACAGGGTGCAGGTACCCGCGGGCTGAACTTGCATAGGTCGCGTGTATGTATGAATGCTAAGACAAAACTAACCACAGGCAGCCCAGACCTGGAAAAGGCCTTTGGTATTGACAACCAGGGTCTCTTAAAGGCTTGGATGCTTCTTCTTTAACAGAAAAGAAAAATAATTACAAAGAGTAACAAAATGCAATAAAGCAAACTGAGACAAGACTACGAACCAACAAGACTCAAGCAGGATCCAGAAAGCCCCCTGAGAATGTATAATTCTGAAAGGGAAGAGGAGGAATGCCTCTCAATCTCTCTGACTCCTACACGCTACTGAAACCTCTACAACAAGCGTTCAAACGCGGGCTATAGAAGGTTAGGTCATGGGTTACATGCGTGCAGGCCCTCTGTAGGCCGTGTGTACCTCTGTGTGTCCCGATAATGATCGTCAAGCAACAATCAAGGGAAAAACTGGTATAAAGAACCAGGTTCCCTGCTAGCTCTAACCTAACAAAAAACAAACAAACAAATAAACAAAAAATCTAATTCTTTGAACTACCCAAAAACCTTCAACAAAATCCGGAAAACCCTAAAGAGTAAGTCCCCGGCGGAGTCGCCAATTCTGTTGTTGGGAAATAATACCCTACATACTAGCAAGCTAGGGTTATACTTGCATGTATATCATGAACTTAAAGAAATCACTTTTGACCTACCACCCCAAAACTTAAAACCCTTTTTCACATACAAACATGGAAAGGACCTACTAACCTTTTTACTGATGTTTGGTGTAGATCCTCCGTTATGCTTTTGTTCCCTTGCTTACGATGATCCTTCCAAAGTTAACCTGCAATCAAGAAAAAAAAACTACGCATGCATGCTACTTTTCTACTTGAGGGTTAGAAATTAAGCATAAATTGCACACATCATAAAAAACTCATGCATTGGGACGGGAAAAGTATTATTTTATTATATTCACAATGAATCAACTTACAATCAATATTGAGACCGACCACCATTCCTTGATCCTGATCTTGGGCTCCTCCTCTTATTTGTCCTCCAAATGCTTTGCTTGTATTCTTCTTAGGCTTGAGGAAAGGCTAAAGGGTTGGGACAAATGGATTCGGCAATTGGGCAGAGTTTCTTTGTTATCTTTTTCCTCCTCCAAATAGTACCCCTACCCTTCTTTTATAGGCTAGAAGGAGCTAGGGCTTTGGACGAACTCTCGGCCATGCATGGATGGGAGTTTCAGTTAACTGACCCATAGCTTTTTGTCCCATCGGCAACTTTCCTGTTTTTGTGCTTTGTTAGGTAAACGCGGGCTGTAGTAGGCCTGCCAGTGTTCCAACACGTGCAGTAGTAGGCCTGCCAGTGTTCCAACGCGTGCAATAGTGATTTAGGGCGTGTGTCACTTGATTTAAGAGGATTTTCAAGAGTTTATTTAGCATGGCTTTGGCAAGGAAGGGATATGAGTTGGCCTGATTCCAGGTAAGCATGTGTGGTGCAATTTAGGGTTATAACAACTGGGTGCGTAGGGAGGGGATAAGAGAAGAGAAAGTGAGAGAGATATACAAGCTAAGTGCATAGATAGAACTGTATGTTTTCATATAATATATCAAGAAACACAGTTCTGTAGACATAGCCCTAGGGAGAGGGTGAACCATGTATATTTTGTTGTTATGTGTGATTCATTTTGTGTTCTTTGTTTCCTGTTATTTTTTTATCGCATTATTGTGCTAGATATGAGATATAACTGTGTGAAGTAGGTTCAAGCTTGGTAAATAATAACTAGATCTATGTGTGTTGTTGTTTTGAATCCACTTTGTATTTCCTCTGGTTGTAGACACCTGTGTCCTGCAACTCCCTATTGCTACTTCAGGTGAGACTGCATCTACTCCGCAAGTGTTGCCGAAAGGGCTAGTAGTTAGGGATTGTTGGTGCGCTATTAGAGTTGAACCCTGGGTATGCCCCTGTGCAAACAAATGGTTCCGTTTTCGGGACCAATATCTTCTTGAGGGAATGTCAAGGTGTTTTCCATCGAAGAGAGTGGATAGAAGAACAAGAGAAGGACTTCACTAAGGCTCATAACAAGAACCCTAATCTTAGTACAGAGGATTGGTTTGGAAGGTATATCTTTACCGATATACACAATATTTTATTTGGAGGAATTCATAAGGAGCTATACGAGTGGTTAGCTAGGTTAGCATATACCCAATTTGAGATCAGATCTAGATCACCTATGGTTTGGACGTCGACGTTGATCAAGAAGGTCACGAGAGTTGATAACACCATGTCAAGAGTAGTAGATCACTTGTTTTATGGCACCATTGGAGGGTGCATTACCGTGTTTGTTATTGACAAAGTAGATTCATATAGCCAAGAAGAGAGATATTTCTTTAAGGGACCAAGAGGAAAATTTTTACACTTTTTGAAGTTGAAGATCAAGATGTTATTTCATGAGAAGAACATCTTGAAGATACAGTAGTTGGTCATATTGAAAAGCTAATGTTCAAGAATTTAGACAACGACAATGACAAAGAGGTTGGACATACACACAGTGGGAGAACATTCAAAGAGGTTCCTCTGGTGGACTTGTTTGAGCATAATCACGAACCATTAACATAGGATGAATGGTTCTACAGTGTAGAAGAAGAAGAGTTATTGAATGAGGAACATTCAGAGTCCACTAGGGAAGAGAAAGGGAATACTGAAGAACCTCACCGAATAGAATCAGAAACTTCAGGAACTGCGTCGACTGTTGAAGTAAGTACTATTACTCCTCATGTTATTTTAGCAGCATTAAGTAACTAGAGTAATCAGAGCTATCAGAGCACTTAGAGCAATGTTACCAACAATTCAGCAGATACTCAGTCAAGCACCCTAGGAAGATCTATGGCAGATGAAATGAGGCTACCAATATTTAGGGGAGATGGATCTGAAGATCCTAATCAACACTGGTTCTTATGCGAAATTGTATGGAGTATTAAGCATGTTAATGATGAAACTGTTAAGAGAGCTCAGTTTATTACTACCTTAAGAGACCACTCACTGAGTTGGTACATGAAGTTTGTTAAAGGAGTTGCACAACCTAAACCACTAAACGATATCAAAATTGTGTTGAGTGTAGAGTTCAAGAAACCCAAGTTGGAGTCGCAGTGCATTACAAAACTAAAAGAAATCAAGAAGAGAGTACTTGAACTTGTTTGGGAGTTTGATCAGAGGTTTAATACCTTGACAGGCCGATTGAGTTTGTAGATACTAGATGAGCAGAACAAGCAATGGTTCATTGTTTCCCTCTTACCACATATCAAATTTCCTCTGATGCAACATAAGGTCGCTTCACAGGCTAAATCATTGAAGATTTCCATGAAACTAGAATCAGCCCCTATGGGAGAATCTAGCACAGTTATGAGTCAAATTTTGAGTCAGCTAACTATCTTATCTCTGCAGGTTGAAGATATGAAGAAAGAAAAGGGAAAATATAAAAGAGAGGACATTTGGTGTATCAGATGAAAATCAGAAGGCCGTGATAAGGAGCGTTTTCCCCTATTTCATGAGTACTTGGCCTCTGGAGATCTGAGCCCTTTAATCAGGTTACTCTACCCTGGTGCGAGGTATGTAGAAACAAACATCACCCTTGTGAATTTTATTACATGAAAAAATATGTCCAAACACCTACAAATCTTTACTGCACATTTTGTAAATCTGTGGGGCATGATGAGAAGGATTGTAGGGCTTATGACCTCTTACACGAAAGATCAAGAGATACATATAGGATTCAAGACAAAGTACAACAGGAGGGAAATTCTACACAGATTAATTCTCCAGGAAGAGGAAACTTCAACCCTCATGGTGGATTCAGAGGAAGAGGACGAGGAGGAGGCATGGGTTGAGGTTGAGGTCAGATCATTTGTTATAACTGTGCATAGCCAGGTCACTTGGCAAGGGACTTTTGGAACCCGTGTACCACTTGCAGCTACTGCAACTCATTTAAACATGTTATTGAGGATTGTCTAGCATTATTATCAAAACTTTAGGAGAGACGAGGAGGAAACCAACAAGTACAAATAATATCAGCAGAACCTCGTGGAGAGGATCCCATAGTTGTTTTTAAAACTAGAAGAGGTGTTGTTACAGGAGAAGACAGAGTGAATCCAGGGAAGACTACCGAATAATTAAGGTTCAAAAGAGATGCAAAGAAGACACAAGTGTTTTATCCAAGGAAATAAAAGCAGACGTTTGAAGAAGAAACTAGAGAATTTGGAAGGGATCATGCTTCTTCATCAAAGACACAACCAGAAGTGAGAGAATGTGGAATTACTCTAGCATTCGATCAGTCAGTTTCACCTGGAGATGGAAAAGAGGTAAGCAATATTGTCAGATTCTTATATATGTTCATTGATTTGATTAAGGATGAAAAAGTTGTACATGATCTACAAAATTTTATCAGTCAGTATGAGATAGGTAAGGTATATCCTTTGCTGAATAGAGAAGTACATTAAGTATCTATAAAGAGAAGGACAAATAAGGAAATACACCTCAATGATCAGATTGGAGATTATGACATAGATTATATGGTCCTCGACTTAGGGTCAGAATTCAATGTTATGATGAATCAGACGTAGGCACTAATGGGAAAAGATAAGTTGATTTAATCCCCTATCGGGCTTAGGATGGATAATCAGCAGGCAGTAAGTCCCTTTGGAAGGTTGGATAATTTCCATGTAGACATAGATGGGGTAAGGATGTTTGTGGACTTCGAGGTGATTGAGATAGTTGTCCTTATCCTGCGCTGTTAGGAATTGATTGGGCTTTCAACAATTCGATGGTGGTTGACTTAAAGAAAAGAAGAATGACATTCAAAGGTGATGGCCTTAGGGTCATTACACATATTGATCCCGATGAAGTTCATAGATACACAGAACCCATCATAGAAGAAGACCATGATTATGAACTAGAGAATATATACAAATTGACAACAAGACAACATGATTATATTAATCCTACAACAGATCGAAAATTAAGCTGGCGAAGTGACACCCCATGCTCATCAGATTCAGAAGAAGCACTAGAGAATTGGAAGAACAAAATGTATGAATTTTATGCATGGAGATGTGTCATATTGACCAGGGAAGTTCGTTGGATTGGCATAGAAGTAATTTTTCTAGATTTGATGGTTTAAATCATTTAGAAACTTTATTATTGGAATTTGAATAAATTGTACCAGTACAACAAAGGTTGTTGGTACAGGATGAGGCCTTGAAAGAAACGCCAACAAGATGGTGGGGAACACAAAATAAGAACATCGCAGACTTGGTGCAATGTCGCACTTTGATGATAGTGTACTTTTCAGACCAAATTGAAGGGTGCGAAGTTCAATACACGGGTCAGAGTTGTCCGAGGGACCATGTGAAAAATTGTGAGGAAGACTGGAGCAACATTCCTCAAGAGCAATGGGTGCATAAATTCATTAACACTTTGGACACAACACCCATCAATTGGTGTCTTCAAGCAGAACTACGCCTCACCACTTCATATTGGCACGATATGACTCAGAACTTTGTAGCTACATTTTTATTTGAAAGTCAGTACCCCATAGTAGATCAAAATCTACAAGTTGTAAGACAAAAATTCTTTGAGGAGGCACCTAACCTCCCTGTTGAACAAGAATAAGATGAATGGGCTGCACCCCTTCAAAAACTGCAAGGTTGTTACAATATCAATGCTAATGAAGACGATGATCCTAGGAATGTGAACATTATAGAAACTGAAGGATAGAGAGACATAGAAGGACCAGGAGTCAAACTACCTTTCATTGAACAACCAATAAAAATAAATAAAGTTAATATTCGAACTAAGAAAGCACCTAAGCTCACAAATGTTGGAGATTATTGGGATGATGCCACTATTGACAAGATTAAAAAAATACTGCATGGATATCATGACTTTTTTCCAACCAAGTTCAAAGACATGAAGAGCATTAAAGGGCCCATGAGAGAAATGAATATCCCCTTGAAACCATATGCAAGGCAAGTCAAGCAGAGACATTACAGATTGAATCCAAAGTATAAGTGTTACACATTATTTTGGTCACCCTGGTGATGTTCTACAAGCATGTGTCCAGGCTCTCAAAATAATTTGTTGCATGAGAAAACTTGTTTTTAGAAGGACGTCTCAGGCTAAGAGTAATACATAGTGCATAAATGCTTGATTTCTGTAGGTTGCCCTTAACCTGGCCTATAGAGTTTCCGCGGGATTATCTATAGACAAGGTGCGGCGGCGTTATAAGACTAAGAAAAGGGAAGAAGATCATGAAGGTTCTAGAAGGGAATATTCTATAATATGAGGTGGCATTCATATGGTTGGGATCCTACTGGCTTCTCTAATTTGGTGGGATCATCTTGATCTCTTTAACCATTTATCTTCCTCCTATATAATGATGGATCTCTCATGGAAAAGGTTAAGAAAAATCATTAAGAAAGAGAAAGTAAGGAATAATTAAGGTTGAATAGGCTGTGAATTGTGTGAGGTACTCTACATCAGATTCTTGAGGGCTTCATCTCAGTCCATCAAGTTATTGTGGATCATCTTCATGCGATCTTGGAGTAAGGGTGAGTTGGAGAAAAGGGCCACCGAAAGGGAATTTAGCAACATCAAAGTTGTTTGGTTGTATATTCCACTTTCTATTAATATAATACAGTGGCATGTTTCTTTCCCATAAAATCATTCTCATTTTATTACATAATTCCTTGATCACATGTATAATTCTTCATTGAATATACTATTATTCCTTTCACTTTGGTTGGTTTGTGTTTCATTGTAGGATCAATAGCACAAGAGCACTGGATCGAAGCAGGGACAACAAAGACATAAGGAAGCGATACTCAAAGTTATGTCACACATCCTTTCTTTGATAATAGATTCAATGATTAGATCTTAGGGAAAGTGCCATGTCTTGTCTTGTTTTTTTCTATATTTAGGTGGATCTAGGGAGATCAGTTTATGTTCACATTTACCGATATTATCCAATAAAAAAATTGGAAACTCCATTGGGGATACGACCTGTTTTTGGTTTTTTGCTGTCCATTTTCCCATAGCCTACCTTTTTTCATTCCGTGTCAGTTTCTGAGTCTGTAAGGGATCAATCCAGACTCTTTGGTCTTGAAAGTTTCCTAAATTTATTTACCCTCTTTCCAATTTTATTATGCTAACAGAAGTTTCTACACTGTACTCTATATGTCACCTGCAAAAAAATTAGATTGTTGCACCCTGACTGTTTAGGCCAGTGCAAACTTTTCACACCCTACCCATTGCTAGCCTGCAAAAACTGGTGATTTCCGCATTGTAACCTACTATTGGCCTGCAACAGTGTCTATAATTTTTTTTGGATTGGGTATTGATTGTCTTTTGATGCCCAGCTTTACCTTGATCACTCGGGGGGAACTTTTGAGGTCAGTATTTGATTGATTGCTGAATTTGAAACTTGCTTTTTGATTGGTTTTCAAAGATTGTGAAACCTTCATTATCATTTTGTAAGTTTTTTCTTCTTGATTTTTATCAACAAGGATATAATCTTTGATCATAGATCTGGGTGCTTGGTTGATTAAAAGTCTTTCATCTGAGTGAAGTTTTGGATTATTTTACATTTTTTGGATTGCTTGTTGATTTGAAACTTGTTTCTTGTTTTCATTTTAGAAACACTTTCTTGTCATCTTTGTTTTTATTTTCATTGAAAGTTTGATTTGGGTTTCTATTTGCTTTGATTACATTTCCTTTCTTTAGTATACCTCAAATCTAGCTCTAGAAAGGAAAATTAAAGTTATTCATTCGTTTTAACTAATCATTCATAAAAATCTTTGCATTCAAAACTGAAAGAGAAAAAATTGAGAAATTTCATTGCTTATGATTGTTTGGAATTGTAGTTCATTCAAGAAAAGAAATTATATTTCATAGTTTTCGTGTTTCCGGAAAGATATTTTCTCCCTATTGTAGATAGAATTCATTGAACGAAAAATTGCATCATTCATATCTATTTTCATATTATTGGGTCAAGGTTTCTCACAACATTGGTTTCATCTTCATCTTCCTCTTGAGTAAACAACAGCCTTTAAAAAACATTGTGTAAGTTAAAAATTTAATTAGTCACTTTCTTTTTCTAGGGATCTTTTACACCAACATTAGCTAGGCTAGCACTTTGGGATAGGCTTTGAGACACACTCTCCAAAGAAAAAAACACACAATAACATCTTCTGATAGGGAGTGTTCAAATCCATTTGCAACATTTTTTCTTGGGAAGCCCTTCTCATACAAGGGTCAAACCTGAGGTTGCATTGACACTGGCAGTGTTACTCACCATGCTTTGTTGGTCTTGGTGTAGAGGTTGCATGTATTATGGGGGTCGCTTGAAGGTATACCCACAATGATGAGTGGAAGCCTCTCAAGTTGATTTCGGGCTAGATACCCTGCCTTTGCACGTGGATCAGACTGTCAACTGTTTCCCCAGGCATCACTGTTGTTCTTGGTAGCCTTAGTTGTCTATCTTCTTAGGGTCTTACACGAGGTGATTGTGGAGGGGCAAGTCTTCACGATACCTGGAATCGACGTTGGCCAGACTCACTCGAGCTCCTTGGAGGGTATACCCACGATTATGTGTGGGAGCTTGCACCAGGGTGTAATTCTTTTAAGCAAGTCGTCAACGTAAATTTTCCACCATCTCTATACTAGCCCCTTCTTGTCTTGACTTCGCGATGTTGGATTTCATCACCAACTAGTGACTTTGAAATAAGAAGGTTTGTTTGCTTGGTTTGATACCTAGATTTTTTTAGCAAGTGTTTCTTGTTTTCGTAGTTGGCCATAGATTTTTTGTGTAAAATATTTGGCTCCGCCAACATCGACCCTCCACACCATTTGCGTAGGGTCCAAGGACTTCCTTCGAAAAATATGGAGGATTACCTCCCTATACCCGCTCATTCACCAGAGGGATCTCCTCAATAGAGCAAGGTCTAGGATACTATAGCCTCACAAGAGGAAGGTTCCACCTCTTTAGAAAGTTTCTAAATTGTTTCTGATTCTCTAGAGGTTTTTTGTATTCCTCATGGATACGAGAGACGTATTCTCTGGATGAATTCATCTTGATAACTTGTTGTTGACACTTCTGGAATACCGATTGGACCCCATTCAGGCCCTGGAGTCGGGAATTCTCTTTGGACTACCGACGTATTTAGAAGCCCACCTCACATGGTGTAGGACCTTTATGGTTCAGGAGTAGGTGTTGATATACCTATCGTATCACAAATACCAGAAGTGTCTACTACCTACATGGTGCTACCAAAACGCTTTGATGGTGCAACTAGCCATATCATTGTCATTCCAGACACATAGCCTGTTGGTCCTAGCTCAACTTTTTCTCTCTAGATGGCCCATTCTACTATGGTCCCACACGTTATGACTATTCCTATTGGGAATGTGGTGGTTATCCAATCTCCCATTGGTACACCACTCTTGTCTAGACCTATCCCATCACTCCCTCTTGGGTATCACACTTTGAATCCTTCCACTGTTATCCCTACTGAGGTTTTATCCAGAGTTTCTAGACTTTTTGTTCCACCTGGGTACAATTCTTCTATCGGTTTTGTTCCTACACCTTCCCCAGTCTTCTCCAGAGGGTCTTATCCACCTTTCCCTAGGGGATCTGTCCCTAGTGGCTCCAATCCAATTGGAAGCACCCATCATCCCTTCACTTCTGGTTACCAGATTCATGTTGGATGGAAATATAATGTTGTGGGGTATCCTCCACTTGGAGGACAACCTTAGGTTGGATTCTAGACTCTACAACCCATTGTATGGAAAAAACACATCCGAATCACTAACCCACCTTTGGAATCTCCTTTCCCAAGTAAATCCACAATCATCCAAGGGGAAACAACCTCAAAGAAACCCTTTTACACCCCCTCACTCGGGCCAGCCATATCCGGGTTCTTTGGGTTCCACTTGGGGTCCACACATTCAGTCTAGTGTGCCTTTTCAAGGGAAAATTTACAACCAACCCAACCCTATGGGATACATGCCTCCACATCCTCGGTTGAATCTGTCAAGACACTCCATGTACATGCAAAATTCTTACAGTCCTACTTGTATACCTACAGGACTTCCTCCCCAAAGTCACCAGTACCCTCAAGTGAATAGACAACTTCCTTTTCTAGACACTTTGGATCTACCCGATTTGTCTAGAATCTTGAATGATCCTATCTTACATTCTCCCCATTGGCCCATCATACCAGCCAAGCTACCATCCAACATTCCCAAATTCGATGGTAAACCAGGAGAAGACCCAAACAACCATGTCATGACTTTCCACCTTTGGTGCTCATCCAACTCTTTGATGGATGACTCCATTCACTTACGACTCTTCCAATGAACTCTTTGATGGATGACTCCATTCACTTATGACTCCATTCGCAAAGTGGTACATAGAATTAACGTGAGGCTTATTTAATTAATTCAACAACCTCACCATGGCTTTTCTCACACATTACCAATTTCCCATCCGCTATGAGACAGGAACCAATATTTTGAGTTCCTTTAAGAAATGTTTGGCCACTCATATTTCTGATAACATCCATGAGTGGAGACGAAGGAAACATTTGATCAAACTCAACCTTCCTGATCAGTTATTGGTTGAATAGTTCACTAAATAATTCATGAATGAAATATCCCATGATATTTCCATGGGTGGCGTTGTCACTAATGATCAGGTGATTAGTTGTGCTCAGTACCTAGATCTCATTTATTCACAAAAAAACACTCTTTACGACTTGCTCCCTGATGCCCCTTACCCTTCTACCACCGCTACCTCAACAAACCCAACAACTTCTCATGTTGTTGATGGTGTGATTGGCACCTTCCATGTTAAGTCTAAATCCATGTCGGCCACTCACACCAATCCGAAATCATCGGGTCCTGACACAGTCCTCTTCCCTCCTCTAAAGGGCATTGTTAGAAAGTTTACCTTCAATCCTCATGCACGTGCTGCTCAAAACTATAGTATTGTAGAAGATCTTGCACAAGCACCCTCTATGATGTTAGCTCTTGAAGAACTTCAAAGTTGTCCCGCTCAACGAAAGGAATTGTTAAAGGCCATCGGTGGAATTGATCCCACAAATATTAATTTGATAATCTTTGACTTGGAAGATCACATTCCAAGGCTACCTCCTCAGTTGGCATTTCAGATTCAAGTTGTTGTCAAGAATAAGAACATCTGTAGAATCATTATTGATGAGGATGCCTCAATGTGTTTCATGTCTGTTGATTTCTAGAAATCCATTGGCTCTCCCCCCCTCACCGAATCATACAATACACTTAAGTATTTCAATGGTTCTGGTTTTAAACTCTACGATGTTCTTCCCTCGTTGTCTATTACGTTGGAAGGAAAATCGATCAACACAGAGGTCGAGGTCTTTGATGTGCCTCTTGATTATAACCTCTTACTTGGCCATAGCTAGATTCATTCCATCAATTTCATCATGTCAACCCTTTTCCATGTATTACGTTTCCCACATCAAGGAAAAGTCATTACGGTTGACCAACTAGCCTTTTTCAATTCTGATTCTCATACTAGCAATGTGCCATTTATCTCAAAGACACCTCTTGGGTACAACAATGTCAGTGTGGGTCTCCTGAAAGATTCCACTTTAATAGGTACCTTCCCAATACCACCACCCGATGTTACACTTCCTTTTTTCCCCTTGATCAACATGATTTCCACCTCCATCTGTAAAACCCCCACGTCTCATGACCCGTGGATAGTACCTGACCTCGATGATTATCTTCTATATGGAAAACAAATGCATTTAATCCCATTTGAATCCACTTATCAATCCATTCAATCGACAACCCCTTCTACTCCCTCTCTTGGTGATTCATCTCCCAATTCATTTCATGTCATCTTTCCTACGGATGATATTATCATCTCAATTATGTCTATGGAAGACACCCCACGGGATGATGAACATCATCGATTTACCAACGGATTTTGACTCCGTCAACCATTGCTGTCATTTCCTCAGTCCCTAAGTCAACACACCATGTGATTTATGAAGGGAACCTAAGTAATATTTCACCCATTGTCCCTCTTGACATATCCATTAAACATGGAGTCGTAAAAAATGTTCACATCGGAGCCGCATGTTTCGATGATGAAGTCGTCACTTATAAATCTATTTTTTAATAATTCCGTGATGTTTTTGCTTGGAGCTATGAAGAGATGTCGGGTATTGACCTTGATATCGTTGTGCATGAAATTAAGACCTACCCAGACGCTAAACCCATTCAGTAAAGACTTCGCCCAGTCCACCCTCGTAAAGCTTCCACTATCAAGCTCGAAGTTGAGAAAATTATTAAAGTCGGCTTTATCTATCCTGTGGCTTTAGCCGATTGGGTATCCAATCTAGTTCTGGTCAATAAAAAACAAGGCACGATATATGTATGTGTCGATTATAGGGATATTAATAAAGCTTTTCCTAAGGACAATTATCCAATCCCCTTTATTGACCAGTTCATCGACGATTGTGCCGGGAGTGAAATCTTCTCTTTAATGGACGTTTTCTCCGGCTATAATCAGATTAATATTTTTCCTGCGGATCAACATAAGACTGCTTTCATCTGTCCTTGAGGTACCTTTGCCTACTAGAAATTGCCTTTCGGTTTAAAGAATGTTGGAGTGACTTTTCAATGCGCTATGTCTTATGCTTTTCATGATATCAAGCACATCATACAATCATATCTCGATGATCTATCAACCCATTCCATGCACCGCCAAGATCACCCGACCCATCTCCTAACCATTTTCATTCATTGACGTTACTATCGTTTCCATTTAATCCCACACAAATGTGTTTTTTGTGTGGAGTCTGGCTGACTTCTATGTTTTATTGTGTCACTTCACAAAATTAGGGTGGACCCTTTGAAGGTTGATGTTATCCTTAATCTACCTCCTCCTTCTACACTTCTCCAACTCCAAAGTTTGCAAGGGAAGGAATTTTTTTTGTGTCGATTCATCCCCAATTACGTTGAGTTAACGTTAGGATTTACTCGACTATTGAAGAAGGGTTATGATTTTGTATGGGATTAAACTTCCAACAAATCCTTCGAATCTTTGAAACTTTCCCTAACCCATACACCACTGCTTTTCCCACCCAATTATAGTCGAGACAATTTCCTCTACCTCGCCACTACGGACTCTACCATTTCCATGGTTTTAGTCCAAGAATATGATTCACATGATTCACATGTAATTTATTATTTGAGTCATATTCTCATGACTACTAAAGCTAAATACCTACATGTAGAAAATCTGGCCTTGGCAGCTGTTCAAGTTGTCCAACGTTTCTGTCACTATATCCTATTACGCAGTACCACTGTCATTTCCGATTGCAACCCTATGTAGCATATCCTTACACGCCAATTTATCGGGGGCAAGTACTCCAAACGGATTTTTATTGTCCAACATTCTGACTTAGAGTTTGAACGTGCTAAGTCTAAGAAATCATTGGTTTTTGCCGAACTGATATGTGACCTTCCCTCCACTAAGACATAAAATGTGGCAAAGGATTCCTTGCCTGATGAATCCTTTTCTTTTATCAGTTCTGATGATGCTTGGTACACATATATTATCATTTATCTCCATATTTAAACTTTATGGCCTAACCTTTATAGCATAGACCATCTTCGTATATGGTATCAATCCCGTCAATACATAATTCTCGATGACACTCTTTATCTCCGTCGTGTTGACTCTATTTTTCGATGCTGTCTCATATATGATGAGGCTGAGAAATCTTTGAATGAATACCACTCTAGAGCATGTGGTGGTCATATGTTTGGGTATGCCACTGCCCAAAATATCCTACAAGCCAGGTACTTCTGGCCTTCTTTTTTTAAAGACTGTATTACCGTCGTCCAAAAGTGTCATGCTTGTGAAATGTATAATAACAAGATACTATCTCAAACCGCTCCTTTACACCTTGTAGTTTTCGTTGGTCCTTTCAAAAAATGGGGCATTGACTTCATGACATGTAACCTTCACTCGATCGGGGGGCATGGATACATCATCATAGATGTGGATTATTTCACTAAATGGCCCGAGGTGATGCCTACATTCGAGAACACCAGAAAAACTGAAACATTTTTCATATTCAATCATATCATCACTCGATTTGGAATCCCTCAAGCTATCGTCACTGATCACGGTATCCATTTTTGAAAATTCATGATGTATGAGCTTACTGAAATTTGGGTCTTCGGCATGAAAACTCAACCCCCTACTATCCATAGGCCAATGGCCATGTTGAAGCGATAAACAAAGTTCTTATCACTACACTTAGACGCATAATAGGAATTCACAAGACAAGTTGGCACACGATGTTGTTTTCAACGTTATGGGCCTATCAGACATACGTAAACTCTGCCACAGGATTTAGGCATTTCCAATTAGTGTATGTTATCGAATATGTCCTTCTGATTGAATGTGAGATACCATTTTTGAAGCTAGCCATTGAACTTCTTCCCAACACCTCTGTCAAAGAGGAACATCTATTGTACTTGGTGCAATTAGATGAAACCCATCGTGATTCCACCTTGGTTATTGAAGTTCATAAAACATGTGTCAAAGCCCAATACGCCAAGCATGTCAAGCCACGTGTTTTCTCTGAAGGTGATCTAGTTCTCCTCTATGAACAAGGTCATGATTTACTAGGGGTCAAAAAATTTGAGGCTATGTGGCGAGGTCCTTACATTTTCAAATGAGTGTTGGATAAAGGAGCTTATGAGTTAGTGGATTATGATGGAATTCCTTTGAGTGATCCTAGGAATGAGATTTACTTAAATAAGTACTATTCTTAAAATAGCTTTGCATGAGTTCTTGTATTTTTATTGTATCATACTATTGTGTGCTACTTTTGTGTGTTTTTTTGTTATTTGGTTTCGACCCCCAGCTGCTTACCTTGCATTTTGGTTGGTTTCTAGATGTCAGTGCCTTTGCTACCCTACATTGGCTTCGTCGATGGCTCTAGTCATAATACTCAGAAATTAGCATCCATTGCTTGGGCAATCTATGCACCTACAAACGAGTTAATCCATCTACATGGTGTCTGCCTCGGTCGTGCAACTAACAATATCGCGGAATATAGTGCAGTCATCGAATTGTTGACCAACACTATTTCACTTGGAATCCGTCACTTTGTTGTACAGATTGATTCACAGTTAGTGTTCCTATAGTTAAGTAATGTCTATGCTATCCAAAGTCCTACTTTTTTATGGGTATATCTACGAATTCTCCTCATGGAACATTACTTTGATTACATTGAATATCAACATATTCCTAGATGTCTAAATACATTAACAGATGCATTAGCTAATTATGTGTTAGATAGGCATTTGAGACACATGTAAATCCAACCACAATTCATATTAAAACAAGTAATACGGTAGAAGCCTCATGTATATATATAATGATAAAAGTGTTTTACAAAAAGGTGTTTTTCATCCAAAGACCAAAAATATCAAAATGAGAAGCACTTGGCTTCATAAAAAAAATAGCATCAAGAATTCTTCTAACAGTAGCACACTACTACTCATGCTACCCTACAAAGTAGTTGACTAAGTGAACCAGATATGCCCACAGTATGGCATTGATAACGTCTCGGGATCTCATCGATGGAGATGTTTGGGATATATGTTGTCAATCCCTCTAGGTTCTTCTTGACCACCTCATAATCACCAACATCCCATCCTACTACCACAAATTCTTCCCCTCGTCTCTGAATAGGGGATGTACCTAGAGGTTGGTGTGGCCCTACATATGCATTGTCAAAAAATTTTGATTAGTCATTGGATTGAAAGCATAAAAAACATTTTATATTTCAAAATTCACAAAAACATCATAAAAACAAAATGTAATTCTTACCTAGGTATCCCCACTGAAATCCCTCAGGTATAACCAAGTTGGGTTTGCCTCTGAAATCCAACCTAGCATATGCATAATCGTCTACCATCAGAAGTTGAGGCCTCAACTAGTCAAAAAATACATCATTATATTTCACGATGGGGCTGGCCACATGCCGGGCCATGATGTCACACCACCTCTTCATCCTTGGATCTCGTGGAGATGGTATGCCCCACTCTATCTATAAACATAAATGGGGGACCCTCTCTAGGAAGAAAGACACTAATATAGACCCATATCCAAATTGTTTCATATCCCCTTTCTTGCATTTTTTTAGTTGTGTATTCATTCTATGAAGTACTTCATCGCTCCAGTTAAAAACGTGAGGCTCCATGCACTCCACTGCATATTGAAAATAGCTTTGGAGGGCCATGTGAGGAGATGAAATCCCTGCCATACGTGCAATGGTAAAAAAAATATTCTGGAGGGGTAAATCTTGGACACCCTTGATGGCAAATTTTCCCTTGCATCTCTCTGCCTCGGGATCACAGTATCGGTGACAAAACTCACTCATTGGTAGAACACTACCTCTACCTCCTATTAACTTCACATGAGATCCATGAAGAGATAACCCCGTAAAGAAATATATATCCTCAATATATAAGGACAGTGCATGGGCACCCACATGAAACACATGTTGGTCCACATCCCACATGTGGACTAGGTACTCCAACAATCGCAGTTGGGCCCTCATGCCCTAGATTTTAAAGAAATTCAGTAATCCACACCATTGGAGGGAATTTATGGTACCTTGGTCATTCAAGGAAATGAAATCATCACCTTCATTTTCCCTCTCCCTCCACTCCAGTATTTTGATGATCAAAAACCTACATTGGGACAATAAAGGGAAATTACTATCCTCATCTACTGCTTTGAAAAGTTTTTATTGTCTAAGTGCATGTGAAGAAAAATTGATTTTCGGCCACCACAGGTGGAGTATTACACACAGTGCAGGGTTTCCATAGGTGAACCATAAGAAACTTGCGGAAACCCATGGTTTCTGCAGGTCCCGACATAGGTCACCTACGACAACCCCTGTGCGCACCTACCGGCCTAAAATTCAACTCAAAAAACAATTTTACACCAATAAAAATAAAATTTAATCTATTGAAAAGCATGAGGACAAGGATATTATCATTTTGATGGAAGGAATTCGTTCAATGGTTGCTCGTACCTCCATCAATTGAAAACCAAAGTCTGAGGTAAAAAAAGGGTTTCTAGGCAAGCTTTGGGCAAAATGCAAATGAAATAGTAAAAAAGAGATTTTACCCATATTTATTTCATTTTTTACTTTTTCTATTAATATTTCATATTATTTTATGCATTTTCTCCAAAACCTAAAGGTCTAATGGTCTCGTGAGTGTTTTTTTTTCTTGCAGATGGAAGAATTAGGATCCTAAACAATGAAATATTGATATTTTTCTTGATTTGTTTTTCTGTTTGTCACATGTACAAGTACTTTTTAAGGTTTTTCAGAAAAACCTCAAGCCTAGTCTTTGTTCATTCTCATGCTTGAAAATC
>WSFP011465126.1:0-18445 GCA_009831015.1 Picea engelmannii
TGATGATCGCTTATCTAAGTTATTCAGTCAGCATGAAAGGTGGGTTTTAGTCCATTTTGGAAAGCTCTTGACTTCAGCTGTTTAAATCTCCTTCCAACTTGCAATTTGAAGAGTCCAATCGGTCATTTCCTTGTTTTTTTTTTATGTAAATTAAAAACTAAAATATAACCTTGACTTAGATATAGCACTGAATTCCTCGTGGATTCTAATTCAGTCTACATGACCGTTTTGTCCCCTCTATATTTCCTATAAGTCACATCTTATTAGTCCCTCCCCTTCCCAATGAGGGGTTATTAGTGATAGGTTTTTCCATGTTTTATTATAAAACCAACAACTTTAAATGAAATTTTCAATGGAATTTTCATTTGGTTTTTAATCTTAAGTTTTAAGTTTGAGGTTTTATTTGGTCTGGTATGGAGGTAAGAGATTTCAAACTTAAGAAAATGAGGGTTAGAAACATAATAAATTGGATATCTACAAAGCAACATGGGTCAATGTTAACTTACAAGTTAGCATTTAATCGAAACATTAAATGTTTGGTGTTTTTGGACTCATAAGACATAGTTTATAACCATTTGCAATCTCATACGGTGGCTTTGGTGTTGTCATCTAGTAGTGGCAGTTGGTGATGCCCTCCACTTCCACTTGGTCACTTGCATGCCCCATGCAAACACTATAATAACCATCACTTCTCTCACCTCTTCTGTTGTACTAGCCCTCTACAAACTACAGCTCAACCATTTCTCTCCTCACCTCTTCTATTGTACCAACCCTCTACAAACAACAGGTCGTGCTTCCCTGCACGCCTCTCACTTCTTCAGACGTTTTAGTTTCTTCATTTGCTACCTGGAAGCTTAAGATGTGTCAGTTTCTTCATTTTCTACCTATAGGTGAACGAATGTGTCAGTTTCTTCAGTTTATTCATTTGTTACCTACAGGTGAATGAAAAAATGAGTAACACTCAATACTGCTCTACATCTGTATTTTTTTACACTTCAATATGCTTATATAAATTACTTTTTTGGAAAATTATGGAAAATTAACTAATCGAAATATTTTTGGCACAAAAATGTACCTTTTGAGTTGTAAAATAAGCAAAATCACTTTCATTGTCAATGGATTTTGTTGGGTCATTGGCTGGCGATTACTATAATGGGGTTGTTGGTTCTGATCTTGTTGGAAATAAAATGCATGATTGTTTATCTGCAATGACCCACCCATCTTAAATATATCTCCCTGCAATTTATACCTACATTCCCCTCAATTTGCACTCCTAATTATGTTAATTTGGCACTCTTAGAATCTTAACAGAAATATGCATTACTATTAAAATCTCCTCAATTCACATTCCTAATTTTGTTGTTTTGGCATTCTGAGCATCTTAACAGAAGTATTCATTACTATTAAAAGCATGGCTTTAGAGCATAATTCAAACTTATGTTTCTAAATAATTTTCCTCAAAATCTTGCTTGGATGGGGTTTTTTCAAAAACATTCCTTGGAATCTTGCTTGGCTAGGGTTTACGACAGAAAATACACGACCACTCTGCTTTTCTCCCGCCCCTTCGCTCTAGCTGTCTCTTCGCCCCTCCCTATCAATGCATCATTCCCTTTAGTCATGCAGGCATATAACATCATGTAGCAGCTTCTTGCGTGGGGTAATAAGCAAGAGTACCACCCTTCCAGAGATCATTAATCAAATATCTTTCGTTGAGCGATATATCGAAAGTCTTCGAAATTTAGACCTGCATATTGGCTAAAACAATGAAAATATTCCAATGGAGTTAAATGCATGTGGTCGTGACAATTTTTAATGTTTGTAAACCAAATTTGATCTAAAAAGATCCTCGTGAACCGAAACAATATCTATATCTATATCTATATATGTGTGTGTGTGTGTGTGTGTGCTCCTAAAACCCAAATTTGAATCTACAATAAAATGCAACTTGCACCATTTTACTCTACTTAAAAGATTCGACTACGTATGCTCAATGAAATGAGATTTAGGGTTTTCCATCGTAGATTCAACACAACATGAGTGTGTAATGTCCAGGAGGAGAGCCACCAACTGTGTGAATACTTACCCCTTAGTGTTGACATCATGCCTTCATGCTCACATTACAATGCTATGAGACTATTCACATCTCGAAGAACACTCCTAGTAGACAACAACCTTGCCTTAGCCTTAGGGGAGGGGGATACAACCTACACCACAGAGAAAAAAAAGCTTACGGATTTTGAAGATCGACTGGATTTTCTTTATAAATGAAAGTAAGTGAAGGTTTCCTGAGATTTATGCTGGAAGAATGATTAAAAGAAGATGCAATAAAAATATGAAATGGGGGATTCCTCTGATGGATCTCCCAAGCCCTAAACCTCTTATTCCATCATGTTATCAAACTACCTAGCCTGCTCACTGACCACTGAGTCTAACAACACAAATTCCAAACCCTTTCAAAACAATTTTAGTGAAACAATGGTCACATTGTCGTGTTTTCCCTTCAGGATGCTACGTGTCCTATGAAGAGAAGGTAGGTGGCACATGAAACATTCCGCGCCCAAATGGCTTGTCTCAACTTGTTGTAGAATGGTAGGTTGTTGTTCATCCTAAGTTGTTTTCATTTATGATCAATCTATGTCTTTCTTGGCCAGCCATAAAGACTGACAAACTGTAAATAGTAAACATATTTTCAATCAATGTAAATAATAAATTTGTATCTAGCAAAGTGTCCCATGTGGGCATCTAATTAAAAAATAAAAAAATAATATGCATGCATGTATGTGTTTCAATTCATAAACTATCCAAAAATTAACCAAAAACCATTATCATACACTAAAAACCATGACTGGTTTTCTGAAGACCATACTCCTAAGTTTTTATCAAAACTAAACAAGGCTAGTGATCTCCATAATCTGACTGATAGAAAACTTCATTTACAGCTTATGATAAAAAACATCAATACAAATACAACTGATCGATCTCTAGTCGTAATTATGTTTGAGTGTAACGTATGTAAAAGGTAGTCTATAAAGTAGTCACTATATTATCCATTCTTAACAAGTTACAATGATAATATTTTATCACCCTCATACAGAAACTCATCCAAAGAATCCAGACTTTAAATTAAGTCCATCTTTTAATTCGTATGATTTCAAAAGATGGTGAATAAATTAGATGAAGTCTGGTACATGTTTCATTTGATTAGGAAAAAACAATCTCAATAAGCAATCTCTATCAGAATAAGAAATCTCTACAATCCCACGACTAGTATGTACACTTACACATGTATACCCATTACGATCGAAGGAGTAGGACACTCTTATATTCTTAAGATATACCAATAGGTATATATTACCTCAACTTCTCTATATATGAATTCAAAACAAGTTTTAGCATTAAATTGTGTTTTTTGTTGGTTGGGGAGCCTAATTATATTCATGATTAAGAGGTTTGTTTCAACCATGTTTTGACCCTATTCCCTAACGGGGGTGTGTGGGGGATATTTCCACGCCACAACTGTCGCCAGGGGGGTGACGAAAACTTTTGTAGTCCCCCCCTGGAGGGGGATTCAGGGGAAGCACCCCTGAAGCGAAATATTGAGAAAAATTGCCTTGTAAAATATTGTAATTTCGTAGTCAATCTGGACCGTTCATTATAAGGTCACAAAGCTGGTGATAGAAGTTATGTTAGGGTTTTTTTCCCTAGAAGGAAACCCTCTTTTATGAGGGAATTGTATTACGGCTAGGTATGTGTGTGAATATTGTATTCTGAGAGAGGAGATTGTGAGAGAAATAAGAAGAAGTTGCATCGATTGAGATGTAGGTTGTATCCATTCATTTTGTTGGATAATAAAAGGGAAAGACCTGACAATTTCTCTGGTGGATGTACTCCACACTAGGTGAACCACGTATATATGTGTCTCTATTGTATTATGTATCTTTTGTGTTTTATTTCCACATTTGTTTTATTTTATTTCTCTGCGATCCTATTTTTCTAACAACTAGTATCAGAGAGAAAGGTAACTCACAGGAAAGAGGGTTCCTGGTTTGAGTGGGAGAAATGGTGGAAGATGGAAATTTAGGGTTGATAAATTTAACGACCAAAACTACCAGTTATGGAAGATGTATAAGTAAGATTATTTATGTCAGAAGGATCTATTCCTATCATTGGGTGGAATAACAAATAATTCGACCACCATGAAGGAAGATGAATGAGAGGTTCGTGATAAAGGGGCACTAGGAACGATACAGCTCAGTCTCGCAGTGTTGGTGGCTTTCAATATTTCAAAAGAAAAGACAATGAAGGAACTAATGGATGCATTGGCTAAATTGTATGAAAAACCATTGACGTCCAATAAGGTATTTCTAATGAAGTGACTATTTAATATGAATATGTCAGAAGGTGGATATGTTGCAAATCATTTAAATGAATTTGATACGGTTACTAATCAGCTAAATTCTATAAAAGTGGAATTTGATGATGAGGTCAGGGCTCTTCTAATCTTCTTCTCATTGCCAGAAATATGGAACGACTTGTTCATGGTTGTAAGTAACTCTGTCTCTGGTTCAAACACTCTAAAATTTGATGATGTTGTTGGTGTTATCTTTAGGGAGGAAATGCGAAGTAAAAGCATAGGTGAGACATCAAGTAATTCATTAAACATGAAGAATAGGGGAAGACAAAAGGATATAGGAAAGGCCTCATGGAACCACGAGAATTCTAGGAAGGCCAGATCCAAATCCAGACTAGGAAAAATAAAGTGATGGAATTGTGGGATGAAAGGACATATGAAGAAACAATGCATAGCTCCAAAGAAACAAAGAGATAGAAAATAGGAGAAAAATCAAGAAGCAAATGTAATAGGTGATGTGTTACAAGATGCTTTGATTCTTTCTGTAGAAAATATTTTTGAGTCTTGGGTAGTAGATTTAGGGGATTCATTTCATGCCACACCCCATAGGAAACATTTTCTAGATTATGTTCAAGGTGATTTTGGACAGGTTCATTTGGGTGATGATGCACCATGCAAAATTGTTGGAATGGGAAAGGTAAAAATAAAGAAAAAGAATGGAAACCAATGGTTGTTGAAAGAGGTAAGACATGTTCCAGATCTAAGGAAAAACCTGATTTCAACGGGGAATTTGAAAAGTGAAGGTTTTATATCCATGTTTACAGATAAGGCGTGGAAGGTCACCAAAGGATCACTGGTCATAGCAAAAGGAGAGAAGGTAGGTACATTGTATTTATGTACTGGTAATATTGAGTCTTCTATATCTTTAGTTTCTATAGGAGTGGATACAACAATTTGGAATCATAGTCTTGGACACATGAGTGAGAAGGGGATGCATGTACTTCACAAAAGGAATTTGTTGCCAGATGTTAAACAAATTAATTTGGATTTCTGTAAGCACTGTGTTTATGAAAAACAAAAGACAGACAAATTTCTCAGAGTTGGAAAAGAAAAGAAGACTGAAACATTAGAGCTTGTGCATATATATATGTATGGGGACCAAATCAGGTATCATCTCTTGGTGGATCTCGTCATTATCTTATTTTTATTAATGATTCAACTATAAAAACTTGGGTTTATTGCATTTGCCAAAAATCTGATGTTTTTGACACTTTTAAGAAATGGAAAGCTTTGGTTGAGAATGAGACAGGAAAAATGTTGAAGTGTTTCATATCAGACAATGGAGGTGAATATTGCAACAAGGATTTTGATGATTATTGTTCATACCATGGGATTCACAGAGAGAAAATAGTTCTAGGAACACCACAAGAAAATGGTGTGTCAGAAAGGATGAATGGGACAATCATGGAGCATGCAAAGAGTATGAGATTGTGTGCAGGGTTTCCCTTACAGTTTTGGACAGATGTTGTAGATATTTTTGTTTACCTGATAAACATAGGACCTTCAAGTTCTTTGGATGGTGGTATTCCATAGGAGGCATGGATAGGTAAAAAGATAAACTATTTATTTTTGAAGACTTTTGGTTGTGAAGCATTTGTCCATATTGATAAAGAAAACATCACTTGAGGAAAAATCCAATAAGTGTAGCTTTATTGGATAAGATGTTAATGATTTTGGTTATCACTTATGATATTATGAAAATCAAAAAATCATTAGGAGTAGAGATGTCATATTCAATGAGAAATTCATGTACAGAGATCAGTTGCAAGGAAAGAAATAGGAAAAAGAAAAACCAGAATACACAGTTCTTGATGAGATCACTGAAAAATAAATTCCAAAGGTACCAGAAAATCAAAATGTATAACAACATGAGAAGCAGGTAGCTCAAACTACTGCAAGTGTTGTTAGAATATCTACTAGGGTAAATAGACCCCATGAACGATACTCTCCTTCATTGTGTTATTTATTATTGACTGGTTCTGGTGAACCAGAATGTTATGATGATGCAATTCAAGTAGACACTAAAAAGAAGGGGGATCAAGGCATGAAAGAGGAAATGGATTCCTTGGTAAATAACTAGACTTGGGGCTTGGTTCAGTTTCCTGCAGAAAAAAGATCATTGCAGAATAAATGGGTTTACAAGTTGAAGGAAGAAGATGGAGGAAAAAAGTGGTATAGGAATAGACTTGTTGTAAAGGGGTTTGCAAAAAATAAAGGTATATATTTTGATGAAATATTTTCTCTTGTTGTTAAGATGAATTCAATTATGACTATTTTTAATCATGTGGTAGTAGAATATTTGCATCTTGAACAGTTAGATGTAAACACAAATTTTCTCCATGGGGATTTGGAGGAAGATATTTAAATGCAACAACCACAGGGGTATGATGTCAAAGGAAAGGAGAATTCGGTATGCATATTGAATAAGATATTGTATGTCCTAAAGAAAGATTCAAGGTAGTGGTATTTGAATTTTGGCAGGTTTATGACAAGACAAGGTTATAATAGATATCATTGTGATCACTATGTTTATTTTAAAAGGGTAGAAAATGGAAGTTATATTATATTGTTATTGTATGTAGATGACATGCTTGTTGCAGAGTCTAATATGCAAGATATAAATGTGCTCAAGAAGAAATTAGATAATTCATTTGTGATGAAGGATTTGGGTGTTGCAAAGAAAATCTTTGGTATGAGAATAACAAGAGACAAGAAAATTTGTTAATTGACATTGTCTCAGGGTGATTACATAGAGAAGGTGTTCAAGAGGTTTAGAATGTAAAATGAAAAACCATTTAATACACGTTTAGCCAACCATTTCAAATTAATTAAGAAAATGTGTCCCAAGACATAGGAGAAGATAGAATACATGTCCAGGGTCCCTTATTCATCAACAGTTGGTATCTTGATGTATGCGATGGTTTGCACAAGACTAGATATTGCACATGCAGTGGGAGTTGTGAGAAGGTATATGAAAAATCTAGGTAAAGAAAATTGGGAGGAATCAAATTGGATTCTCAGGTATTTGAGAGGTACTTCTACTCATGAATTATGTTTTGGAGGTTCAAACACTATTCTATAGGGATATGTTGATTCAGATATGGAAGGTGATAAGGATAGTAGGAGGAACACCACAGGGTATGTTTTTCCTATAAGTGGAACAATAGTAAGTTGGATCAACAATAGAAACAAAATATGTTTCTACTACAGAGGCTAGTAAAGAAATGATTTGGTTACAAAGGTTTATGGAGGAATTGGGAAAGAAACAGGAGAATAACATATTGTATTTTGACAGTGAGAGTGCCATTCATCTTGCAAATAACTCAACCTTCCTTTAAAATACTAAGAATATACATATCAGGTACCATTTCATACGATCTGTATTGGTATATGGACATTTGAAGTTGGAAAAGATATACACTAGCCAAAATCTTGCAAACATGTTAACAAAGGTAGTAACCAGGGAGAAATTGATTTCCTACTTAGTTTCATTTTGTCTTCAAGAATGAAGGTGAAGATGAGAAACTTTCTAGGTCCTAGGTGGAGTATAGTCCAACATGTATAAAAACAATGGAGTTGTTGTGATGAGTCTCCAAGTGGGATATTGTTGGTTGTGGAGCCTGATTATATTCACGATTCAAAGGGTTTTTTTAGCCGTGATCAAAGCCCATTCCTTAATGGGGGGTGTGGGGGGGATTTCCCCCCCACAACTATCATTTCCACCCTCTGGTGGGGGATTCAAGGATAATGACCTTGGAGTGAAATATTGGGAAAAATTGCCTTATGAAATATTGTGATTTCATAGTCAATTTGGACAGTTCATTATAAGGTCCCAAATCCGACAATAGAGGTTATGTTAGGGAGTTTTTCCCTAGAAGGAAACCCTCTTTTATGAGGGAATTATATTATGGATGGGTATGAGTGTGAATATTGTATTTTGAGAGAGGATACTGTGAGAGAAATAAGAGAAAGTTAAATAGGTTGAACTATAGGTTGTATCCCTTCATTTTGGTGAATAATAAAAATGAAGGACCTGGAAATTTCTCTGGTGGACGTATCCCACACTGGGTGAACCATTTATATCTGTTTCTATATTGTATTGTGTATCTTTTGTGTTTTATTTCCACATTTGTTTTATTTTATTACTCCATGATCCTGGTTTTCTAACATTTTCATGCATACCTAGAGTATTGATAATTAACATTATAATTATTCCACTAGATTTTAAAACATACCTTCGAACTGCATATTTGATTTGTTCTTACCTATGGATAAGATTAGAACCAACAACTGTGAATATACCAATAAAAGGAATTCAATGAATATAAAAGTACTACCTACATTTAACTCTAAATTCATTTTAATATACTTTTCAAGGACATACATACAAATCCATGTCAGTGCATTTATTGTGAAAGGATAAAGATGTCAAAAGCCCAAAATATCCATTAAATACGTAGCTATTGCTACAATGAGGATTAAATAAAAGAGACACATTCCTCGAGTGTTGATTTTGTGATTTATTCTCTTCATGTTGATATCTAATGTTGGTGAATTTGAAACTCCATTTATGAACTATTTTCTACGGAAGCGTCCCAAGGTTTCATGTGAGAAACATTTAAGAAGAATCCAGACTCTGTTTTTTTTCATGTTTAACTGAATACAAGTACTAAAAGTGTTAGTTTTTTATGTAATTTAGGTTAAGCATGAATTTCATTTCAATTTTATCAGATAGCTATAACCATAAATGTTGTAGCAACCAAGATCACAAGAAGAATCACCATGCACAAGAACACAATATATCCTGGGAAACCCTTCTCAAACAAGGGAGAAAAACCTATCCAAATCCTTTGCTATATTCTTCAAGAGAAAGAACTTTCACCAAAAAAATGACTTAGCATGCAAGAGGGTCCTTAAGCCCTAGAAACCCCAACGCCCAAGAGAGGTGCGCACCTTTGCCAAAGAGTAGTACTTGCTGAAATTTCCAAAAAATATGTGTGAAGGATAGGATTCTACAATGGAGAATCATCTCCTACTTATATTAGACTTTGAATAATATGCAATGAAATCTCATTGGCACAAGAGGGTCGACCTCTCTAAGTCAAACACACTTTATTATTATAATTAATATTTTCATTATCAATTATCTTCTTTATATTAATCATATTAATATAGGGACGACCTGTACCTTTTACACAATGATTAGGGTTATAGGTAGGTCCGACTCTTGAAAAATATATATAGAAAAGGATCTGATACACCCTCTAATGGTCATCCACTAGGGGCCACATCCATAGGGATGTCATAGACCTGTGTCACTACATTACACAAATGAGCTAGGTCCTCACATGTGCACTTATGCTCAGCCATAGTCACATATTCTCTACAGATCTGCTTTCCTGTTGCTGTCGACAGGAGGATCACCTAGAGTCTTCACATAAACTCTGTTGTTTCTCAGAGGAGGCCATCACATCATCTTCATTCTTATTCTCATGATGATGTGCCCAACGCTTTTCAGGATTTCTCTAACTCAACAGATCGCTCTTACATCAGATAATCATCTGGAGTTATTCTCTCTCATGTCATGGAGGAGGCCATATACATTCCTAGCCTTTGTCCCAGGATGGAACCACAAACCCTTTATTAGGGTATTTCTCTCATGTTTGTAAGATGAGAGTAAGACTTCACATCGCTGCTATTTTCCACATCTCACAGGTTGTAGGCTGGAGGATGTCTCTTATAGTTGAAAAACATTAACAAATAGGACAGGATTGGAATGGGTTGAGTTGGGTCGGGCTGGGTTCCTGAGATAATGTGGTCTAGTTCAACCTATATCCACTCGGTCGCAAAGAAATTTTAAATATTGTAATGCCTTCACCTTTTCAATTTATTTTTTGACCAATTATACAGAGTCTACAAAGCAAGTATTTTCCACCCATTAGTATCATTATAAGTTATAATTTATGGTGAAATAGTTTGTACATATTGTTTGAAATTATGATGACTATCTTTGTCAATCTCCAAGTGTCTAGTCTTTAATATTAATCTTTGGGCGGTGGCGTAGTAGCATTGTTGACCTACCCTGATTAGACAATTAATTTAATTAATGAGCATGAGGAGACAGTGCATGGTCACCAATTTTTTTTTTTTCTGAGGGATTTTAATTTGTGATTCCATCGCTCGCTTGTAAAATCACCATAATATTTGTCACTTCAAGTTAGAGTGAACTATAAATTACATGTTTGGTTTTGTTGACCAAAATTTGGTCATCTATATTGTCCTGCTCTTGGATTCATAAAATCCTTGATATCAAAAGAATATATTTTTTGAACTTTTATGAATTCACTATGCAGCCCTTAGTCTTAGCTTCTTCATGCACTTTCTGGATCATAAATCCATTTATGTATGCTTAATTTATTCAAGATTTGGTCTAGAGATCCAATTTTGAAGAATCTTTCTAAGTATTATGTTCTTCTATCTTTTTTTGAATTTTGACTAAGTATTCTCATCACTTATTTTCCTCACCTTCCATATCAACACTTAACCATTTTTCTCCTTATATCTCCACCCTCTCCACTCCCTTCTCCCTTATCCTCCCATACTTAGCCATATTTCAAGTCATATTTCAATCTATGGTGAGGGGCGTACACCCACCACACTCCTTCACCTTTCCCTCTCACCTTATTCACCCTCAGTCCCACTATCTACATTTATTATCCCCCACTTTTATCGTCTACATTTCTACCCTTTCCCCCTAACTACTCATCTCCTCATCAAGTTCACGGGTTGGCGGGCCTTCATTTCCACCCGCTTTCTTATTTCATGAGTCTGTTTTAACACTTAGTCATTTTTTCAGTTTCGCGGGTTTGAGCTCTCACTCTCCATTTTCTGTGACCTTCACTTTGCACCCCAAGATCCATGATCTACATTTTGACCATCACCCTTGTCACGGGTGTTGAGCTCCAAAGTATCTCATTCCTCTTGCATGTGAGTCTGACCGACCGTTCCTCTACACTTAGTTCATTTTTTATCATCTATACAAGCACAGGTTCGCGGGTTCCCTGGTTCATAAAAAGTTTTATCTTTGAATTTTCTCTCATCCCCTCTCGTCCCATCTCCCATACTTAGCCAAATTCTCAAATCTATTCCAAGGCATGAAAACCAACGAATGATAATATGAAACATGACAATGAATGAGGTCGAGACACATGGAAACTCAACATTGGAGACATGCGGAAACATAAAATTTGAGATACATGGAATGATATTATTGGATGACTCATCATTGTGACTGGGTGTGAAGTGGACGACGATGAGATTCCAAAAAATTATTATTTTATTCGACAATTTTCCAAGGGCTGAATCCATCAAGCTCCATAATTTCTTCTCTTCTCATGTTTCTTGCTAAGTGTATCAAACACTTAGTATTATATATCATGAAGAATATAATATCCTAATTCATGTGGGATAGAATTTTAAACCCAAAATTCAAATTTTATGAAGGGAAGAACGAAATTCATCCAAGGGCCCACATTTTCCCATCAAATTTGATCGATGGTGGCTGAGCGTTGATCTTGCAGATGCCATAACTTGAGCTATGGATGTCAGATTCACATAAATTTTATACAGTTGGAAAGTTATTTTTATGTAGACGATGATGGTAAAGGTTTCAAGCACTGAAATATGATAATTTTTTCTTAGAAATTAAAATATTATCCAGTTGCATTTTTAATGGGCCCACGTGACAACTCAACTTCACGAGCTCATATCTTGAGATTCGAGCGACGGATTTGCACAAAATTTATATAGTTGGAAATATAATACAATGAAGATCACATAAAAAGTGATTCACATAGATACAAATTTTATTATAATTCCCATAAAATTAAAAAATAGTCCTGTTTTAAATGGGAAATTAATTAAATTATGAAAATAAAAGTTTATTTAAAAAAAATTATTAAAAAGGGAAAGGGACCAATTTTAGATATGTATATATTGATGACATAATTTCATTAATGAGTAATTAATGAGGAACTAATTAAATGGAATGTTTCAAGAAGAAACTTGTACGAGAATTTCAAGAGAGGAAGAAAAACCTAACTACTCAAGTAGTTAGAAAATCTCTTCTTAAAAAGAGAAGAGAGGTTTCATCAAAGGGTCCAATAATCAGTATTGAGAGAGGGGAAGAGAAGAATATCAGAGGAAGAAAAAGGTACATCCATGGATACACAATCAAGCTTTTGATCAAAAGAAATAAATCTCAATCTTCTCCATTCTTTCTATTCTTCTACACCACTTCTTATAGTTTTATGCTTGAATCATAGAGTTAGGCACAAGGCTGAGTTGTTGAGTGTTTTTCTTGTATTCTTCTACATACTTTTCTTGTATGATCATGGAGTATTTGAAGCCACATACATTGGTGTTTGAGTTTTTGTAATGAAGAAAATTTCTCATGAATGAACTCCACAAAGAATTTCTTCGAGGTTGATCTTGACTGTATCTTGTAACTTTGAGTTTTAAGTATGAGATATTTGAGGTTGACCTATCAATTTCTATTTTATTACTAATTGAAGTACTATATTAAAATTCTTTGAGATGATCAAATCATTCTCTCTTATTTCTCATGAAGAAGATATGGATGTGTTTATAAACTATTAAGAAGATTGTGTGTGATGGCGATCAAAATTTAATTCTAATGTTGAAGCCCTCCTTCAATCTTTTCTTATTGTAAAAATACTTTTGTTGCACATAAAGATCATATTCGGTTATTGAATAACCCTTTTCATATAAATCCAAGCAATAAATAATTGGGTTGTGTTGCCTAGCACTCTCCCTAATCCAAGATATTCAAAGATATATGAATGCAGTAGCATCGTCATCAATGTTCAATGAGGCCAAGTGGAGGACAACTCAACATCCAGCGAGCACAATCAAACTATTTTGGATCCCAAGAAGAGTGCATCATCTTAATATTTTGAAAATATTGTAATTAAAGACCCTTTAATGATTGGAGGCTTGATCCATTGTATGAGATCGTGGGAGATTGTAATTGATTTAATTACCTATAGGATTGTACATATAGCAAGCATCAACTCATATTTGGGTTGTAATTATCCATTTATTGTAATAATCCTTAGTGGTAGAATTGTTTAATTATGATGTGAAAACACTAGAGTAGTCGGAGGGAAGGCTCAAGAAGCCCCTCCATGTATAAATGTATGTAATCTATGCCCAAATGAGGCTGCTGAGAATTGTAATTGTTGTTGAAGTTGATTTTCTATTTTTCAAAAGAAGCGAAGTTGAGAGTTGTAAGAACTCTTTGTAAATGGGTTGTTGAAGGAATATAATAGAGGAAGATTTCTTTCAGATCTATGCATATGCTTACATTTGAGTAACTAGATAATGTTTTTTTATTTGCTTCTTGTGTTTTATATGCATGTGTGTGCATTTTATAGTTGAATGAATGAACCTGTAATGTTATATAAGTTTCAATTGTTTCTCTTCTAAAACCCTTGGTGCAAGGAGTGCATAGTACCCATGCAAGGAGTGTGAAGGCATAGTCATTTTCAGACTCAATAGCTTAGGACAGATAGTGTGAAACTTTGAAGGGTGAGTGCAAGGAGTGCACATATACTCAGTGGAGTATAAAATATCAAGAAGACCCATGCAAGGCGTGCATAGGGCCAACACTTAGTCAAGTGTTGAAAGAGTCTCAAGGAATATGAGTGCAAGGAGTGCGTGGGAGGATTTTCTAAAAATATTCAAGTTTCAAGTTTTAGTGAAGCGCAAGGCATGCAACAGAGGTCTGAATCACTTCGAGTGATAAAGCTCAAGAGGGATAGAAAATATAATCCTTTGAAGGGAGAACCCTTTTTAGTTTCAAGGTCGAGTGGATGAGATCTGCTTGAGGAGGAGTCCAATATTTCCCTAGTCGTCATATATGGGAAAGTAGTACAGGTGATAACCATTGAACTCCTTCAGTCTTTGCATATTCAAAAATTTTCGAGCGTGTGTTGTGGAGGAGATGAGTTTCCTGAAGTTTCAAGATCTGGAGTGAACCTGGACCGTCCATTAGTGATGACATGTGTCAGCAAATCCAATGTGGTTCGGAAGTCTGACTATCCAACAAATTTGAAGTGTGGAAGTGAGAACACAAGAATTCCCCAAAGCTCTGAAGCTAGAGAGGATCCTGAACGTTAGCGTCAGAGTCACGTATCAACAGATCTCAGAGTCCGATGATCTGACATTTCAGAAGAAATTGAGTGTAAGTTTGGTTGCGTTGAGAACTCTTGAAGGCCCAGAGGCCGTAGTAGATCTCAATCATCTGTTTACGAGGACAGGTGGACCGTTGATCACAACCCTTCACAAGTTCGCTAGTTCGACACTCTCGAGGCTTTGAGGCATCGTGTTGTGAAAATATCTGAAGCCCGGAACACAGAATAAATAGGGACCGTCGATCTAAGGTAAGTGTTAGTCATTTGATCTACTAGTTTGGAGTTCACACATTAAGGAGAATTGCGTGTTGGAGCAAGTAAACTCCTAAGGCTCGGAGCTTCGAAACCCCGAATTGTGCCACCTGATGAAAGTTAGCCCATGTTTTTAGCCTGAGGTCATATAGATTTCTCTGTTTAGGTAAATAGACTCTCTCATACCTGAAATTGTGCATAAGGAAGGAGAAAAGGCTCGTGGTAGAGTATTTTGAGGGTTCAACAAGATCCTGAAAGCTAATTCAGATCCCTACTATGAAAAATCCTATAACAAGAGGTTGCACGAGCCCCAGGAGGTGGTGGGAGTTTGCATCAAGTGGTATCAGAGGGGGAAATAAATCTCTTTGTTAAAGAAAATTTGAAGTCATGACACCAAGGAGATGCAGAGAGAGACCAATGGTCAATACAACCATGAGAGAAGATATGAGACAACTTCGTGCAAGGTTGGATGCCATGGAGAAAACACAGAGAAGAGCACATGATTCTGGTGAAGTCATTGAATCTAAAAATGAAGAGATAGAAGAAGAAGAAATTGCAGGAGAATAAGCAACAGAGGAGTGATTGTTGAGAGTTGTTGTCAAGTTGGGAACTAGAGCGAAACTAGAAGTCCCAATGTATGAAGGTAATTTAAATGTGGAAAAATTGCTTGACTGGATAAGTTGTTTATATAAATACTTTGACTATGAGGATATTGATGATGAGAAGAAGGTGAAGCATGCAGAAACCAGATTGAAGGGACATGCAACATTATGGTGGGATGAATTACAGGCTAATAAAAGATGCAAATGTAAGTCTAAAATCAAGAATTGGGATAAGATGGTCGCCAATTTGAAGGCTAAGTTTATACCCAGGGATTATCAGATAAATTTGTTCAGGAAGTTGCAGAATCTGAGACAGAAAGGTTTGTTGATGAAAGAGTACACTGAAGAGTTTTACAAGATGAACATAAGAGCATGACATAGAGATAATGATGAAGAAAAGGTTTCTTGGTACTTTAATGGCCTAAGATATGAAATCCAAGATGATATTATCATTACGACAATGAGAACAATGGAATATTCTTATCAGGTATCCCTGAAAGCAAAGGAAAAGTTTGTTAGGAAACAAAGTGAACAGAACAAATGAAAAAGTCCTAATAGAGGTAGAGGAACTGTTAGAGAAAAGTTCCAAAAATCCATAGCAGAAGTTGGAAGATATCACAATCAGTGTTAAGAACCAAAGACTGAATACAAAAGAACCACAATAGATATAGAAGAACAATATGCAAAATCTCATGTATTACTATTAAACCCTTGAGGTAGGGCAACACCATACAATGGATCCTATTATGGAAGGGATCCTCTCTTGTTCACTTGCCTCTTCGAGGGGGCATCCTCCTATTGAGTTACCGCTACAATACAATAATTCTTTTCATGTCTCATTACACTGCTTGAACCCCTTTGGGTGGAATCACGAAGGTGGGGTACACTTTCGTGACAATCGAGTCTCCAAAATTTCGAAAAACCTTTTTTCAGCCAAACTAAAAACATTTTTCGGCCGAAAGATACTATTTTTGGCCGAACTATTTTTCGGCCGAAAACATAAACGTCAAATCGAACGGTGCAATAACTGCTCCCTCGATTTGCGTGTAGAAATTTGGTCGACCGGATATTTTCTTTCCGGCAATAAGTTTTCGGCCGAAAGTTAGTTCGGCCGAAAGATTATTCAGCCAAACATTAGTTCGGCCGAACTATCTTTCGGCCGAAATATCTTTCGGCCGAAAGCTTGTTTATATATTACCCACACATCGAGTTTTGAACGTTTTCGAAAAATTGTGAAGTCGCGAGCGTGAGGTTGTGGAGGACGTTGAGCACAGGTGGAGGACGTCGGGAGGTTTTCGAGCACGGGTATCTTCAGAGACAATTTTTTATATTTTAAGCGTTCAGTAATATGTTTTGAAATTCAGATGTATCTGCAATTTATATTCGGAACCATAATCTGTTAATATACGACGTAGATCCGGATGAGTGATGGAATAAACACCCCATCGCTTTTCACTCCGAGACATTTAGTGATGCAATGCACAACTACTCTACCTATCATAGATAGTTGTACTCCATTATACAAGCAGTTCTACAATGGCGATTGTGGATAAAATAGGGTGTTCGATACTTGCTCCCCTGAACTAAACCTAAACTGCATTGGGGTTGCTCGTTTGAGCTAACGGGTAAAGGCTGTCGCCCCCAACACAATAGAAATAGTGGTACCCTAAGTTATAAGTAGGCTGATAAAGAAGATCTAAATAAGATTATTCCCATCCATATGAAACAGGGATTCTATTTAGGGATGCCCGCAACACCTCCCGATTTTATTACCAGTCATCAAGTTGCATCGGAAATCCAGTCAAGTTGCATCGTATAAGAAGTGAAACTATCATTTCTATCTCTATGAATCAGAGAGTATATGTCAGTAGCATACAACTTTGAATCTGATCTATTGATGAAACAATTCCACGTTAAGATTCATTAAATAGACACTTTTTGGCTAATTTGTTGAAAAAGATTTCCGCTTACCAAGCGTAGTCAATTTGATGGTGTAACCTTTATGTTTGAGGTAGAATGATAAACAGTTTTCTGTTTCGTCTTCTAACACAGATGGAACTATATATTTCTTATTTCCTTTAAACTTACTAACTTGATCTTAATTTATGTTCGATAACTCAAAACGATTGTTTGAATTCTATTAAGGATGACCAATATGAATTTTACCTGTAATTCACAACTTTAGATCAAACAGTTAAAAGGAAGGTACGTCTCCCAATGCAGAGCTATCCGTCTTAGTTTGATGTTCGACCTAATAAGAGAAAATACTCAACTTTTTCGACTAGTGGGAAAAAGAAAGTTTCTCCATTTATTAAGTTATTTCATTTATCCATATCCTCTATAGTTTTGGATACTGTGTTTGTGCTAAGTACAGGTCCAATTTTTAGTTTTGGATATTGTGTTTGTGCTCAGTAAAGGTCCAGTTTTTAGTACTCTGTTTATAGTACATAAAGTTGTTAAGAAACTTTATCATTATCAAAATTGGAATCTTGTTGCATCATGAAAGTATTGTTGGATCCTGGTAAAACTCCCTTGGTCAGTCTGTTTGTATATTGATATGAATATATGTCATACTATAACCTTGTATAAAGTACCCAGTACCCTTTTGTCAATATAACCTTGTATAAACTGCCCAATACCCTTTTGTCAATAGTTGAAGATATGTTATGTTATATTTTTTAAGGAAAAAATATCATTTATGTTCTTATTTTGATACACCATAATCAAAAAATATATAATTCAAATTTTATGCAACTTGACAAGAAAATACATAATCCAGATTTTATGCAACCTGACAAGTATGGAAATATTTAATTATTTAAGCATAGATATCAATGTAGATACATATATTTATGTAAGTAGAATATTATTAAATTCAGTATAATTAGAAATGAGTTATAATACTTACCCTTTTATAATTAAACACTAATTAGTTGCAGAAGAACACTTATCTTTTTATAATTAAA
>ML876043.1:18545-29349 GCA_009831015.1 Picea engelmannii
GTATTACCCTTTTTCAACAATTAGCAGTTACTTTTTATATTTTATTGATCACCACAATAAATCAACAATGAATTGTATGCAAAATCAATTATATAAATATATTTAACATCAATTACAAGGTTTATAAAGAATAGTGAAGGACATCAATCCTCTTTAGAGCACCAACTCTAGGAGACACAGATCCCCTTCTTCAGTGCACCAGAAGCACCAATTCCCTCATCTTTAGCGCACTAACCCTAGGAAGCACCAACTCCCTTGTATTCAGGGCACCAACCCTAGGAAGCACCAACTCCCTTGTATTTAGGGCACCAACCCTAGGAAGCACCAACTCCCTTGTATTTTACAATTTGCTTAGTAAGGATATGAATCCTTCCATACTCCTCCCTTCCACCCTCACTGCATAAGTATCTTCAACTTTCCTTCCTGGAATTTGCTTCTGCTTTTGATATTCTGATCTGGACTACAGAGACACTTGCTTCTCACTACTCTTTCTCGTTTATATACTCTTCCAACTGGTGTGAGCTATGAAACATTGTGTCCCTTTGTTTGGACCACTGCACCTTCCAGTTGTTAGACCCGTAGAGGAGAATTTGGGTCATGATACCCCAGAGGACTCCTCTTTCGCTCTACCTCATGAGAAAGTAATTCTCTCATACCTTCCCTATCAAGAGCAGGATGTGGCCACCTCAGGTCAAGTTATCTAGAACACTCCACCAGTAGGTCATTGGGGATATCCCATAGTTGAAGAAGCACCCCCGATGACCCCCATCCAAGAAACCACTCACAACCCAGAAGTGACTCTTGAATCCTCTTGGCCTCAATTCTTTGAGGAGCTTCTTGTGTTAATCATGGATATACACTAAGATGTGGCAGACCTGTTGTTTCGATAGGAGCGCCTCAACCATCTACTGGAATTTCTACATGATGCACTGTCAGGTGATCCAACCTCCAACCCTTTCCCGACTTGTCACCAACCCTACAACATCATCTCAATTGGGCACAAGTATCCCTCCAGAGGTGACGATGCAGATACTCTTGGTGCTTAGTCCCTTTGTTTTAAGCTTTTGTTTTTCTATTTTTTATATGACTACTAGCACTTCAGGACAGTTTGATTGGCTACTTAGCCCTGCTTGTATTTACGAACATAGAGACAGTATGATCTATCTCTCAGACCCCCGAGGATGGATCTGGTTTCCATATTTTTGGCAGGTCAGTCCCTAGACCTCTAAGACTATGTAGTTGTACAGTTTTGAAAAGGAAATACAACTTTTAATTTACAAAAAAAATAAAATTCTTAAAGTTTAGTTAATAAGTATATTTAAATAATGATATGGAATGAAAATTCATACTCCCATATATGCTTAATTAGTTTATAAAGTTTTCAACATGTAACCTTATTACAAAAAATTAAATAATGGACATTATAAAATAATCAAACTACTTACATGTAAACCAACTTTCCAATTAAGATAAAAATTAGAGGTTTTTAAGAAATACATATTTTGATAGAACTGTATAATGAGCATAACAATACCTCTAGTAAAGAAATCCAATGAAAGCAGTGTCAATAACAATCTTCTAGAACCAAATCTATAACTAACCATGGAGGATATAAGTGCTCTCCATTCAACTTAATTATCTCAACCATTAAATGGAGATTCAAATAATCCACAATCACTAATACTATACCAATTTTCTCTTTCAATACTCTATTACTTCAGTTTAGTCATAAAAACAATATATGAAATGATATAACTTTTATTTAAAATACTTTGCATTGTAAATAAGCAAAGTGATACACCAGTTCTCCAACGGAAAAATATTAAATATTGGCATCCAAAAGTGAGGAAGATATCATTGCAAATACATTCATGCTACATCCTAACTTCTTATGAGTAATATTGAAACGGATTAGAGAAAACAACTACATGCAAATGATTCAATTTAACCATTTGTAACGCTTTTGATTTTTAAATTGAGTATTGGTTAGAGTGTCATTTTAATCTCAATCAAGGTATGTATGTGACGGGTGCTCAAATTGACATCTTTTTAGCACCCGTCCAATACTTTTTGCTCACCTTTTTCCCATTTCCACTTCCATATTCGTAACACTTTCCATCCAAAATGACACATTTTTTGTTAAGGTGCAATCACTCACCCAACTTGCCATTTTAAATACTTATTCATATGCATTTTTCAGGAGATTATTAGTTTTCGTGCTAACAATGTTTTACAAGAACAAGTTGTGCAGGCACCTTCCCAACACAAGTGCTACAATTATTGCAACTTTGGTTGTTGTTGCAACTCCCAATGTTGCAATTATGGTCGTTGCTGCAAATCCTAGTGCTGCAAATCATAGTGTTGTGACTCGCGATGCTGAAACTCTCACTAGACCGTTGTTGCAACTCCGCAACAGCTCACCAATAAACCATATAATTGTCACCAGGGAATGAATAGTCAGCCAAAAACCATTTGGGAATACGACGAAGGAAATTGGGTGTCGGTATGGAAAGGGCAACTCAACCACCACATGCAATGGACAATTTTAGTTAGTATACACCTAATTTTTGCCTTCTTTCAGGAAATACAATGTCACAATGAGACAACTCGATTCTCGTGGCTATCCATTGATCTTCTTAGCTCACTTTGGAATTAGTCATTTTGTATAAATACGCCCGCTCTCGCTGAGCTAGGGGATGGATGAAATCAAGAGATAGTTTGTCAAATGGAATTGTATTGAAGCTTCATATTTTCATTTAATCGAAGTTCTATTTAGTTCATGTTCAATTGATGGTGTGTTGAGCGTTTGAGCGTCTACTGCATTCTTAAATCAGTACCTCGTCTAAGGAAGCAGGGCCCCCTCCTTAGCTTGGTATTGTTTGTATCTTTTACAGTTCGTAGAAGTAGTTATAATTGTGTTTCTATTTTCTTATTTATTTCCAACAATTCCTTCATTAACATCTTGTTGTTCTCCATTGTTGTAAATTTTGATTGCTAACTTTGCAGGGTAGTGATCTTTGATTGAGAGGCAAGTAGTTGTAGTTTATCTTCCTTATTTATTTCCAACATTTCCTCTATAAAAACATCGTGTTGCAACTCCGTTGTTTTCTCATTATTGTAACTCAGATGCCTCCACCACTTTATGAGGACATTTCTGAACCTTGTTTGTTGAATGGTTGAAGTGTACCTGTAACATATTTAATTCATTTTCATTTATTTCTAGCAATTCCTCTATTTAGCTTTGTTGTAGCATCAGTATTACCTTTCTTCAATTCTGGTTGTTGTAACTCATGGTGCAGTAACTCACGGTGCAGTAACTCACGTTGCTACAACTCTGCATCTATATTTCTAATTAACAATTGTCTGGTTTGGCAATTGAGATATCTTATTTTCCTTGTTTACAAGCATAGTGTGGTTTGTTTCTTATAATTTGAGGTACATGAGCCATAACATAGCATAGTTATTGTGATAATCAAGATCACCTTAATACTTGGACAAGTCACCTTTACTTTCATGCAAGAATGATTTACTTTTCCACAAGTGTAATTTACTTTCTTGCAAGAGTGCTTTACTTTTCCACAAACATAATTTACTTTCCTACAAAAGTGATTTACTTTTCTGTAAGTGTGATTTTCTTTCTTTCAAGAGTGTCATTTACTTTCCTTCAATGTGTGATTTCATGCAAGTGTGGATTTAGCATAGTTTAATTTGATGACTTGTTACGACATTTTGGTGTCTTTCCTTGAGATATTCATTCAAAAGTACTACAATTCATTGGCAATTACAACATTATACTTGCATACACGGTGCACTTTTATTGCACAATATATATTTTGGGAAAATCTCAACCCAATACACAGATGAGTGACAACTATGGGAGTACCTACCCACTATCACCTTAGATAGAGTCTGCCCTCGCTTTAGTGATGATGAAATCACCACAACGGGGGAATCCCAGTGACCCTAGGGGGATTGAGATGGAAACATGAGATGATGTTGAGTGGATCCGCTATAGGTCAAGCTTGGAGGTGAAGAAAGGCTTGAGGAAAGGTATTATGAAAGGGTAAATGGTTGCCAATGGTTGTGTACCTACAAAACAATGATATCCCTACCTGGAACAAGCCAAATGATGAGCAAACAAGCCTTTAGCCAATGGGGATTCAACAAGAAACCTTGTTGTCCCAAATTGAAGCAATATTTAAGTGTATAAATAAACAACAAACAATTACCAATGGATGCAAATTAAACCACCAAAATCAAGTATAAGATGATGGAAACTAAGCTAGGAATGACTAGTTAAACTTCCAATGAATAAAACAATATTTTGGGGGGTTTTAGGGTTGTTTATTAGGTGTTATCAACAATTTATTGTGACAACAAATGGTTGTGGCAAATGATTTCTACAACAACAAAATATAACCCACTAAAGTCAACAAACAATCCACCCAAAAGATAGCCAATGACAAGTGGATTAATTATGGCAACTTGCAAGCAAATTTCAATGGTAGAATAATGAGCAATGAAAGGGTTTAGTTGAGTTTGTTGCAACCCTAATGGATGTAGCATTAATTCTTAATAGCAAAGAGAATTACTTGGCTAAGCAAGACGCCCCTAGAGAATAATAAAGCTTATAGCATGTGAAATAGATTCCAATTTGAACAAATATAATATCTCAATTTTTCACGTATACCAATGCAACAATTTTATATCTTCAATGCAAGTAGATTAGTGCATTATCATTTGGGTTAATGGAGTCTCCTGTGTGAGAGMTAGGGTTTTTTACTTCTCTAGGGGTGTAAGCCATTTTACTCCCTAGATCAAACAAAACCTAGCAAGGTAARTCTAAGAGRGTGTAAGCTCTTTTACTCCTCCTGGCAACCTTTGCAAATAGATTTTTTTCAATGATAAAATGATAGATATTGGTGGAGGGTGTATGCCCTTATACTCCTCCTGTTGGAATACTGAGGGGTTAGGGTGAATCAGTATGAGCACTTTTACCACTTTTAACCACAATACATATTATTCAACTTTATCAACAATATTCAACAATTTATCATCAATGTATCATCTATGATTTCATTCAATATACCATGAGCATATAATCATAAGCATCATCACATCAACAACATCAAATCAAATACATAGTACACCAGAGTTATGTGGAAACCCAAATGGGAGAAAACTACAAAATGCTTTCTTATATATTGCCAAGAATACATTCATTGGAAGCACCAACTTCCTAATTCTCCAGCTACAACTAGAAGGAGGATACAACCCCCTATTTACAGGCTCCAACCTGAAGGAATTACAACTCCCTGAATTCTCTGGCTCCAACTAGAGGGAGGCTACAACCCCTTCATTTTCAAGCTCCAAGCTGAAGGAATCTCCAACTCCCTGTGTTCTCCAACACCAACCAAAAGGAGGCTACAATCCCCTTTCATTGCCCCATCCTGCCTCCCTGAAATATAAGTGTAGACCAAATTTTCACTACCACAATCATTGCCACTGTCACATCAACTTGTAACTTGTCAACCTGTCACTGCATCCAACCTGTCACTATAACCAACCTGTCACTGTCACCAACCTGTCAATGTCACTGATACAAAACCAAATCCTCGATCACCAAGAACACATCTCAACCAGATGCTCAAAAATCACCAAAACATGCCTCTACCAAGCATGTGCCAAGATCACAAACATATCATCACAAGATATGTATCTCAACCATGTACCAGACCTATGCCATACAATGTCCCAAACCTGTACCATACCATGTATCAACCATGTACATCAATACTTGTACCATGTACCAAACCATGCATCAATCATGCACCAAAAACTATACCATACCATGTATCAACCGTGTACCATATCATGCCTCAACCATGTAACATACCATCAACCATGTACCATAAATCATGTACCATGATATGTATCTCAACCATATACCATATCACTCATGATATGTCTCAATCATCGCATATACCATGTACCATAAGATATCAACAATGAAGTGCCCAAATAAAGTACCAAAGCATGTACCAAGATCACCAACAAGTGCCTATAACAATGCACCATATCATCATCAAGATATGTGCCTCAACCATGCATCAAACCATGAACCATAACATCACCAAAATGTGTCTCATCATGTACTAACATCACCAAGCACGCACCATAACCTCATCAAGATATACATCTAAACCATGTACCGAACATGTGCCAACATCCATAATCTATGTACCTCAAACATGTGTCATATCACTCATGATATGCCTCAACCATATACCAAAAGATATCCCATAAACCATGCACCATAACATCACCAAAATATACTCAACATGTACCATACCATCACCAAGATATAACCTTCAAAACATGCATATAAACATACCTTTAATCCTGTAGCGACCTTGTTGCATCATCATACCTTGCTACAACCTGGAACAAGCATCCCATTTACTTTACCTCATCCTCGCTACCTCCTATTCACCAATAGATCAAGTGTTCACCAAATAGATATTCAATGAACTCATGTGTACGGATGAGAGACTCTTGATGTGTATTTATACTCTTCCATGAACTGGCCAATTTGAGTTTTGAGATCTACCATCTTCGTTGTGTCTATGAACTTTGAGAAGTCGTTCGCATCCTGATCCAATCTTCTTGTACCTCCTTTTTTCTCCACAAGTGAAGTGATGATGTTGAATTCCCCTACCAGGATCCAATGGAGGTTGGTGGATTGAGTTTTTAGATCTTCTAGGTCTTAGATCATTCCTCTCTTTTCCTTTGACACTTGGGGCCCATACACATTAGTGCAGAGGATCTCCTCTTTGTTTCCAATGATTTGCATGTGAACCGTAAGGGTGTGCCTGGTCGCTTTGGCTGCTATTAGACTTAGTACTTGTGGGTTCCACAAAGTGAGGATACTTCCTGCCATTTGGTGGCCTTCGATAGCCACCATCTTATACTTGTGCCATTGTTGTTTACTGATTGCCTCCATTCTGTCTGTAGTGCATTTCGTCTCTTGAATGAAACAAAGATCTAGTTGTTCCTGCTTTAGTTTATTCCTAAGGATTCTTTGCTTTCTTGGGTTGTTTAGGCCTCTTATATTCCAAGTTATGAATTTCATTTAAACATGTGGGGGGGAGTTGGGGAAGAGTTTCTTGATCTTACCTGAATTTATCAGTAGCGCTCCCAACTCCTGTAGGGCTATGCTGTTTGATTTCCTTCATTTTTTCCTCCTCGTCTACTTGGGTGAGAGCTGTGGTTGTCCCTCGCCTGATTTTACTCCTAGGTGTCCTATCTCCCCGCGTGTGTGTTTTAGTCCTCTGGCTTTGGATTCCTCTCGTAGGAGAAACAAGTATTGGATGCAGTCCAGTTGCTCTGTTGGTACGTTGTCTACTCCCTGCCTTTTCCATTGCTCCAATATGTTCGGAAGGTCTATCCCTTCCCTTTCCACGAGGTATTTGAGATTGGGGTCTTTTGTGCCTACTTCACTCAGGGTCATCTCCGCATCTCCCTCTGCGTCTTGCATGGGGGTGTTGTCATCTTTCATTTCTCCATCGATCGAGGGTTGCACAACTCCCCTATGTCGTCTTGTTACTTGGTCGGTCGGTAGGTTTGTTTGTTGCCTATTCTCTGACCTCTTGAGATTTTGTCGAGTCCCTTTCGTCTTCTGCCCCTTTATTGGTTTTTTCCTTTCCTTCCATTTTATTCCGGGTCTCCGGGTTATTTCCTGTTGGGGTTTTACTCTGCTTTTTATTTGCTCTGTTTCTGGGGTTTGGTTTTGTAAACCCTTCCTCATCCTATTGTGTTTTGGGGTTTGTCGCTTCCTGTTTTTTATTAAGAGGGCATTCTCTGATCAGGTGGTCGTGTTCATGGAATCTTCTGCATCTAAAGGGGATCTGTTCGTAATCTATGTTTTGGATCCATTCCTCAACCTTGAATTTCAGACTTATGGCTTCTAGGAGTGCTCCGGACATGTCCATCTCTATGTAGATTCTTGCTTAAGATGTGTATCTCCCCTTTAGGGTGGCTTATGAGGTCTTCACATATTTCCCCAGTTTGTTTCCTATTGCTTCAAAGGTGGAGGGCAACCAATAGTCTAAGGGTAAGGAATAAAATCTTAGCCAGACCGGTACCTTTTTGAACGTCTCTTTTTCCGGGGATAAATTTTCCTTCCATGGTTGCATGTACAGTCCTGTTGAGGCGTGGAAGTATGAGCCTCCCTCAAAGACTCTATGCTTGTCCTCCAGGTTCATGAAGAATGCTGTGAAGAAACCTTTCGAGCCCAGGTGGAGCTCCACTTCTCCGTTTGGCTTCTAGTGATATTTAATCCAGTTGCTCAGAGTTCTTTCTATGGGCCACAACCCCATGAACTTACAGATTAGCGCATGCGTCTTCATCTGGTCCCTGTAGAGTTGCAGTTGTGGGTCCTCCAGTATCACCTTGGGTATCATTGTTGTTTTGGGTTTTCACGGGTTGCGCCCTTCTGTCCCGTTGGACTTCCCTGTCTCTTGCGCCTCACTCTAAGTTTCCCTTGCTTCTTCTCCCAAGCACTCCTTTTTGTCTTGGTTCCTTTCCTGACCTTTTCCTGGGTTTGATCCTGAGGGTCCTATCACTGGTGCATTGAAAACTATGCCTCTTGGTGCTTTCCCTCTGTCCACCACTACCTGTTTGTATGAGGGGGTACCCTTGCCCCCCCCTTTGGTGCTCATGTTGCTCTCTGCTATGGTCGTGACTATCAAACCCTAGCTTGTGGTTGCTCCAAAAACATGAAAAATCGTAACTTAGGTGTCCTTCACCTCTCAAGGGAACACAACATATCTTTTTATGTAGGCATAAGAAATGAAACCAATAATATTTTTGAACCTTTATCTCTYAAGATCACCCTATGCTTGGCTCGGGAAAAAGGCATTTCTCAATTACATATTGATGGGGGTTCTCTGTTGGTTATACAATGGATGATCGAAGTCTTAGATATGCAAAAATCCACTTTATTACCTCTATATCAAGAAATTAAGCGCAACATTTCAGATTTCTCTTACATCACTTTAGAACATGTGTACAAGAGTAGGAACAAAGAGGTGGACTGATTATCCAACACTGGACTAGCATTGGAAAAAGGAACCTGGAAAATCATGGAAAATCTCCAAAATCATTCTTTGGAATATATTTACAAATCCTGGTTTTAAAATGTTGTAACATTGTATATTGCTCTAATATTATATGTATCCTAAAGTCTTAACAAGTTTTGATGAACATTGATGAAGAATATGGACTAATTTATGATATGCTTTTTTTTATTTGTAAGGTTGATTAACGAAAAATCAGACCTCTTTCTTTTTTGAATCTTTGCACAACTCATCCATTTTTATAACGAAATGACTATTGGTTAAATATGCCACATGAAATGCTTATCGAAATCTATTTTTGTAATTTTGTTATATATAATAAAATTAATAGACTTTTTTCTTGGAAAAAATGTTGTGTATAAAATGATTTGAAAAAAATAAAAATAATAAAAAATAACATGATATAATGCATATTGCATCGATATTTTGTATTATATTACACTTGTTTTATAGAATTATTTGAAAATTTAAGTATAATAATATAGATAGTTGTAGTCTAAATGTTCTACGAAATGACTCTTTTCAGGCGATATTTTACAGGGACATTTGCCTGAAATCCAGCGAGAAATTGTTAGATCTGTAGATTTGAGTGATGATTTCTGTATAATCTAAGTGCTCTAGGGGTTTTTCAGCGTGTTGAATCCATTTTTTCATTCATAAATGGATTTAAACAACAAAAAATAGTGATTTCGTGCAAATTTATATCATCGGATTCCGACGAAAAAAGCCATTTTGTAGAACAGTTAGACAACGCAATAAAAATATAGTTGGAAAAATATAATTATATTTTGTATTATGTTTTATTTTTTGAATATGAAATAATACAACTCACATGAGACTAATACATTACATTTTAGGGGAGAAGGACAATAACATGTAACATTATGGAATGTTCTAGATATGTGGCTGCATTTTTTTAATGGAGACCACTGCTTTTCAACAATACGTTTTACCAAATTAAAAAAATTACAATGAAGAAAGCCCTAAAATGATGATGTCACTCCCTTAGGAGGTGGCGTAGGGGCATAAAGAAAAAAACATTGAGCTTGTTGATGAAGTTGTTGGGCCTCCCAAGGCCAAATGTCAATGTGTTAGGGTCTTCCTTCAACAAACATGCCATATCATCATCAAACACCTTGCACCACCAAACCCTATCCTTCCAAGTGATGATGTCATGCCCCAAAAATAAAGTGTATGGCCCCCAAAGGAAAACATTGGGCTTAGGAAGGCTAGTGAGTCACCTCAATGGATAATCAAATGCCTCCAAAGACAACTTCCCTCATCCAATCCATCCCAATGAGTGGTGTGTGGCATTCACTACATGGGATTCATGCCCCCATGAAGGCCCAAGCAAGGTGTGTTCCTCCACAAGTATCCACCAAGCAAGGTCCTACTAAGACAAGTAAATTCGCCCTCCAAGGGTTTCAAGTCATATGTATTATTCCAAGTAAATCACATTTAATACAAGAACCATCTAAAAGTGTGCATCAAATCTTCCCTTTCAAATCAAACAAGTGCTCAAATACCCTATGCAATTTTCCAAAATTAGATATGGGAGGGGTGTCATAATTCCCTATTGGGTGAACCAATTCCTCAAGTAGGGGATGTTACTAAGGATAATCCTTTCTAGGTTATGGAGTGAATGTGAGGTGGATGGGGTTAGACTT
>WSFP011465136.1:0-18445 GCA_009831015.1 Picea engelmannii
TAAAAGAACAACTAAGAATTAAACTAAGAAATAAAATAACAATTAAACTAATGAGCATAGGGACATAAGGACAAAAGAAACAATGAGACCCATGTCACCAATGGTAAGTTTGATATCAGTGAAAGAAAACACCAAGAAGAAAGAGAACTATGAGTCCCTTCTTCCTCCAAGGGAAGGCTCTTGGACCCCCACAAATAATCTCTTCTTACAACTTTGAATGAAAATGGTGAAAGAATTCTTTGCTAATCCACTCAAGGGGTGAGATGGATTGCCCAATGTAATGGTGCTAGTATACTCTTGATGAGAATAGAGGATTCATCAAGAGAATAGTAGCAGCATAACTTTGCTATTGAAATTCCTTGAAAAATGAAGTGCACCCATGGTCTTTTTATAGCACCTCTTTGAGGTATTGTGCAACCAGCTTGTAGTGTGGAAAGAGGCTAATTAGGGCATTTTTAGGTCTTTGACCAGCCACCCTGTCGGATCCAGTCCATATTTGAGTGTCAAATCAACTTGGAAGTTGAACCAGAAGTGGGTGGCAGGCCGACCACTCTCATAAATGTGTCATTCGCACATGTGTGTGGATTTTTGCGACCACAGTCGCGCATCGGGTGCATGTGCGCTTTTCCTGCATTTCTGTTTTGCGCATGTGCACGCGTGCCCTATGTAGTCATAGCACACTTTAATTTTGTCACTGGTTGTATAGTTTTTGACCCTTTGGAAATGATTTTGTGGTAATTTTGGTCCATGGGTGACCTCATAACTGTTTGACGATGTTAAATTCTTGTAACCATTTGCGGACAAAATTTCAGTGATAACACAAAGTTTTGAATCATACCTTCCCAATCTGTAGTGACAAGGCACATCTCCACATGAAGGTACCAGTTGATAGGGGTCGTGTCTAGTGTGTTAATGAATCTGTGCACCCATTGTTCTCGAGGAATGTCACTCTAGGCCTCTTCACAGCTTTTCATGTGGTCCTTTGGGCAACTTCGACCATTATATATTACTTCGCAACTTACTTCTTGTGTTGAAAACCGCGTTGTCAACAAGGTTCGGCATTGGGTCCAGTCTGTGATATTTCTTTTATGTCTCCCACACCATATTGTTGGTGTGGATTTCAGGGCCTCATCCATTGCCAACAATCTCTGTTGTATTGGTACACTTGTTTCAAAATCTGATAGGAAGGCTTATAAAGGGTTCAGACCATCAAATGTGGGTAAGTTACTCAATGTTGTGTTGATCCAGTGAACTTATCTAGTTAATCTAGCACATCTTCTGGTAGATACTTCGTACATATGGTTCTACCAGTTCTCTAGTGCTTCTTATGAATCTGATGAGCACGTACTGTCACTTCGCCAGCTTAGATTCCCATCGGTTGTAGGGTTGATGTAATCTTGTTGTCTGGCTGTTAGTTTGTAGATGTTTTCTAATTCGTATGTGTGATATTCTTCTTTGGAGAGCTCTATGTATCTTGGACCTTCATTTGGATCTAAGGGTGCAATGACCCTAAGTCTATCTCTTTAAAATGTCATACGTCTTTTCTTCAAATCAACAACAGTGGAATTGTTGAAGGCCCAATCAATTCCTAGTAATGCAGGGTAAGGGCAGGGATCATCAACAATTTCAATTACCTCAAAATCTGAAAAGGTTCTAACTCTGTCGATTTCCATAGGGACATGCTCCAATCATCTGAATGGACTGATAGCTTGTTGATTATCCATCCTAAGTATAATAGGGGAATAGATCAACCTCGGTTTTCCAATTATTTCCCAATATTGCTTCGTCATGACATTGACCTCCGACCCTAATTCGAGGACCACATAGTCTATATCATACTCTCCTATTTGAGGATTCAAATGTAATTCTTTATTTTTCCTTCTCTTCTTACCAATTTGGTGTACTTCCCTATTAAGTAAGGGGTCTATCTTCCCTATCTCATACTGCCTGATTAAGTTTTGTAGTTCTTGCACAACATTCTCATCCTGAATTAACTTAATACAAGTGTATAAAAATTCAATGAGCTTACTAACCTCTTTTCCTCCTTTTGGTGAAGCCGACTGATCAAATTCCAGAGGCATCCCATATTTTCTGATTTTTGGTCGTGTTTTGGAGGAAGAACCTTGATCTGCTTTGAACTCTTGCCTTTCTTCCTCAAAGTTTTTCCTTTCTTTCTTCGCATCAAAATTTTGGGTCTTCTCTGCATCTTTCCTAATGCCTGAGTCTTCGGTGATATTTCCTTGGGTGATTCTATCCGCTCCTGTGGTAGCACCTCCTCGAGTAATAACAACGAATCTAGGGACTTCTCTGCAAGGTTCAGCATAGATCAATTGCACTTGTGGTTTCTGATGGGGTCCTCATCTTTCCTGAATCTTGGATGGCAGCACAGGGAAGTCCTCGATGACGTGCTCGAAGGAGTTTCAATAACTGCAAGTGCTACAAGGGTTCTGACAATCCCTTGCTAGATGTCCTAGCTTTGTGTAGTTATAGCAGATTATTTTTCCTCGACCTCAGCCCATTCCTCATCCTCGTCCTCTTCCTCTATATCCACCACGAGGATTGAAGTTTCCTCTTCTTAGGGAGTTATATTTCGCATTGTTTTCTTATTGATGTACTTCACCTTGGATCTTGTATATGTATCTTGATCTTTCATGCATGAGATCATAATATCTGCAATCTCTATCGTCATGTCCTATTGATCTACAGAATGTGCAATACACATTTTTGGGTGTCGGAACATATTTATGCATGTAATAGCACTCACTATGGCGATGTCGATTTCTACATACTTCACACCAAGGTAAGGTGACTTGCTTCAAGGGGCTCGGAGCTCCATAAGCCAAGTATTCATTGAATAGAAGGTAGTGTTCCTTGTCATGACCTTCTGATCTGCATCTGACACACCAGATGTCTTATCTTTTGTCTTTTCCCTTGTCTTTCTTCATGTCTTCGACCTGTAGGGAAAAACTAGTTAGATTACTCAATATCTAACTCATACGCGAGATGGATTATCCCATAGGGGTTGATTCAAGCTTCATGGAAATATCCAATTCTTCTGCCTGTGAAGAAATCTTATGTTGCATCAGGGGGACTCCGATATGTGGTAAGAGAGCAGCGATGAACCATTCTTTGTTCTGCTCATCCAGGTTATTAAAGGCCAATCTTCCTGTGAGGGTCTTGAATCTCTGATCAAACTCCCAAACAGGTTTGACTACCTTTTGCTTGATCTCTTTCAGCTTTGTAATACATTGGGACTCTGACTTAGGTTTCTTAAACTCTGCAATCAGTGCGTTCTTGATCTCATTCAATGGCTTAGCCTATGCAAGTCCTTGGACAACCTTCATGTACCAACTCAACGCGCGGTCTCTCAGTGTAGTGCTAAACTGGCTTCTTTTAACAGCTTCGTCGGTAATATTTTTAATGTTCCATACGGCCTCACACAGGAACCAATGTTGATCAATATCTTCAGATCCATCTCCTCTAAAGATAGGGAGCCTCATCTCATCTGCCATGGAGTTTCCTAGGTTACCTGTCTGAGTGGATGTTGAGCTGCTAGTAATAGGGATCTATGGACTCTGGTGATTTGGAATGTTCTGATTACTTAGTGTTTTTGAAACAACAGGAGGATTGATATTAATTACTTCAGTATCCTGTGCAGTTCCTAAGGTTTTTGGCTCGTTTCGGCGAAGTTCTTCAACTACTTATTCCTCTAGCCCCACAGGTTTTGAATGTTCTTCGTCTATCATATCTACCTCTTCTCCACTGTAGCAACCCTCTTCCCTGTATTTTTGCTTAAAGAGGTTCTCAACGTGAACCCCTCGAAATAATATTCCACTGTGCATATATCCCGCTTCTGTGTCCCTGTCGCTGTCCATATTTTTGAACATTAGCCTTTTCAAATCTTCTCAATCTACTGTATCTTCAAGATGTTCTTCTCATGCAACATCTTGAGTCTCAACTTCAGGACTTGTAAAACTTTTCCTATGGGTCCTTTAAAGAAATATCTTTTATCTTGGTTGTATGACTCTACTCTGTCAACAACAAACTCAGTGATATACCCTCCAATGGTATTATCAAACTAGTGATCTACTGCCATGAATACAACATTATCACCCCTTTTAACCTTCTAGATCAACGTCGATGTCCAAACTACAGGAGACCTAGGTATCTGCTAACCTAGATAACCACTCATGTAGCTCTTGATGGATCCCTCCAAAGAATATCTCGTGAATGTCGGTAAAGATATATTTCTCCAACCAATCTTATGTACTAATATTAGGGTTCTTGTTCTGGGCTTCAGCGAAGTCCTTCTCTTGGTCTTCTATCCACTTTTGAATCTATATCTTCGATGGGAACCACCTTGACATTCCCTCATGAAGATTCTCATCCTAGAAATGGAACCATTTGTTGGCACAGGGGTAGACCCAGGGTTCAGCTCCAAGAGCGCACCAACAAGCCCTAACTACTGGCCCTTTCGGAAGCACATGCAAAGAAGATGCAGTCTCACCTAAAGCAGCTATGAGGGGGTTCTAGGAAAGAGATGTCTACAACCAGGGGAATATCAAGTGGATCTATTACAACAACAATACATCATGCATCTATCATTCAGCTAGATAGATCTATCCTTCACAACTATAGATTTGATCTAATACAATAAGGCAGGTAACAATACAACAACGACAGAGATCAAAGCATCAATCACACACAGAACAACAGATGTACGTGGTTCACCCTCTCTCTAGGCCTATGTCCACAGAACTATGCTTATGATTCATTAAGGTCAAGCATACAGTTCTTATATGTTCTCTAAGCTAGCGTATTCTCTTTCTTCTCTCTCTTTCTCTCCTCTTCCTGCACACCCAGCTGCAAGACTTGACCTTCACACATAGCAGAATATCTTACAATACCAAAAGGATTCCTCTCTCTCATCACTTCTCTCTCTTAATACCATGATCCCTCATGCAATACTATATCTAGATCAACAACAATATTGTACTGCAGAATTACCAACCGAACCTAGGCCCTTTAGACCTCTATTTATACATTACAACACCTCACCGACAGCCTTAGGCTGAAACCTAGGTGCCAAAACCCTAAAATACCAAAACCCTAGGTGTCTAAAACCCTAGGTCAACTTGACCCACTTTTTCCGGGCTTCACCAGCCTATCTTTCCTTCCTTCTCGCGCGGTGCTCCAAAGCATCCAATGGTGGCTTTTTCCACTTGTTGAGTTGTCCACGATCCATAATCCTTATTGATCTGTCATACTTGATCTCCTCATCCAATGGCTTGCATTTCCTTGCTTCACTCCATAATTTCTTCTATTTTTCTTACTTCGACCCAGTGACAGTCACTGTGTCTCCCACGAAGTTCAATTTTCACCTTTTCTCCCTTGTTCTTCTCTTCCTTCCATAACGAAGGGCCAACACAATTATTTATAAGTCATGATGAAAATATCCTGGATCATGTTGGTATCAAAGCAGTCGTATTTGACTTGAATTGTTGAGTGTGAATTCTTACTAGGGCCAAGCATAAACATGGTGAAGTAAATATTAATACTTTCAATCTCGAAGTTGTTCATGTATCCAGAAGGAAGAAAATGGCAGAAGAGGACAAGCATGATGAACAAGATAAAAACTTTCACATGGTCTTTTATCGCATGTCAGAAATGGTTGAACGAATGTATGGAGATTACGAGAAGAGGATGAAGAATAGAGGGAATAAAAATGAATCACATGAAGATGATGATGCTTCGGTAAACCAAGGGGATGGAGGAGATCCTCTTGAGCCTCCATCTTCACCTTCGATTTCTAGTTCTTCTTCCTCTGAGCATTCTCATCATTCTGATCATTCTAGCCATAAAGCCTCTTTTAAGAAACCATTATTAAAGCTTGATGTAAAATTTTCTTTACCTATATTTAATGGAGATACTAATCCAGAAAAGATATATAATTGGATCTGACAGGTTGAAGTGTATTTTTGTGTCTAGCATATTGATGAAAAGGAGGTTAAAGTACAACTAGCTTCTCTTCGGTTGGAAGGCATCGCTCTTGTATGGTGGGAGAGAAATATTCAAGACAAAAGTAATTGTGGTAATCTTCTTTCATCATGTTCATAATTTAAATCAGTGATAAGGAAGCAATTTTATCCGTTAGGGTATTTACATAAAGCAATGATGGAATGGAAAACTTTAAGGCAAAGTAAAGGTCAAACTACAAAGTTTCACAGATGAATTTAGGAAGAAAGCTCTTGTATTGAACATTCCTTTGGATTCTTATGAAACTTTAATGAAGTATATTGGTGCACTTCACATTTATATTCCTCGTGCTTTGCTCTTGTTTAACCCCACTAGTCTTGACAAAGTTTTTGTGCAAGCCACTCACCTCGAGAACAAGGGGAAACATGTTCAAGAAGATCCCACAAAGAAACCTTCCAATTTCCCACAAAATACTTTTAAGAAGTTTAAAAGGAAGGAAAAGAAGACCTCTATAGTGATGAGAGAAGGAGGAAAACCATCTTGTACTCATTGCAAGAAGAGAGGTCATGATGAAAAACACTATTGGAAACTGCATCCAGAAAAGAAATCGAAACAGTTTGGTGGAAAGGGAAAGACAAAGATTGTTGCTACAGTGCAACAAGATCTTGGTTCTGATTCAAGAGATGAAGGAAAGATCACAGCGGTTGGATTACAAGGTAAAGATTCTCTTCATGCTAGTTCTAGTTCCAATGATGAATCTCATGTTCACGAAAGAAAGAGGAATGAGTTATTTCATATAAGAGTTGTATCTAAACATACTAATATAGATAAATTATTTGATCTGGGTTCCCGAGTAAACTTAATATTTGAAGCACTTGTCAATAAAATGGGTCTTGAAATGAAACCACATCTGAAGCCTTATCATCTTGGTTGGGTATGTGATAAAGAAAAACTTAATGTCACTAGAGAATGTAGGATCAAATTTGTTATTTCTTCAAAGTTGATTGATGAAGTAGACTTGGATGGTGTACCACTTGATATATGTGGAATAGTGTTGGGAAGTCCTCATCTTTATGATAGAAAAGAAGTCTTCTTTTGTCATGAGAAAAAATACCACCTTACTAAAGGGGGAGTGGAATATATTGTTACAGTTCACAGCATGAGGTTAAATACAACACTTGTTAGTGCAGGGAAAATGAAAATACTCATAAACACTAATAAGAGATATGTACTCATGTTAATCAAAGAGAAATATGTTGGAACATCCCACACTTTCCAAGGGTGTGATCCATCTCATAAAAATAAATTAATTGATATTGTTTCTAAGTATGATGATATTTTTCAGGAACCAGAAGGATTACCCCCTAAGAGGGAAATTCAACATGAGATACATATTCAGTAGGATTCTCCCCTTCCTAATGTGGGCATGTATAGGATGTCAGTTGTGGAGATGGCAGAGATCAAGAAGAAGGTACAAGGCTTATTGGATCAAGGGGTCATCAATCCTAGTTCATTTCCTTTGTATCTTTGATCATGATGGTGCCAAAGAAAGATGGCACATGGTGAATGAGTGTCAATTATCGGGCTTTAAATAAAATCATGGTGAAAAATCGATACCCTCTTCCTCGTATAGATGATTTACTTGATCAATTGAAGAATGTAATTTATTTCACTAAGTTGGATTTGTGCAGTGGATATCGTCAAATCAGGGTCACAAAACAGGATGCATGGAAAACTTCCTTTAAAACCAAACAGGGATTGTTTGAGTGGTTGGTTATGTCGTTTGGGATTTGTAATTCTCTGGCAACTTTCCTGCGTGTGATTAATGATGTAGTCAGGACTTTCCTATTTGAATTTTTTATTGTATATTTAGATGACATTTTTGTTTTTAGCAGGACTTGGGATGAGCATGTGAGGCATGTAAAGCAAGTATTGGATACTTTGCAAAGGGAAAATTTATATGTAAAATTATCTAAATGTGAATTTGGCAAGACTGCACTTGTGTACTTAGGTCATATTGTAGGAGGAGGACAATTAAAAATTGGTCCTTCCAAAATTGATGTAATTGTAAAATGGCCTAAGCCAAAGAGTGTAACCGAAGTCCGAATATTCTTAGGTGTAGTCCAGTATTGGAGGAGATTCATTCCCAACTTATCCTTTATAGCAGGTCCTTTGCATGGCTTAACCAGTGTCAAGAACACTTTTCAGTGGGAAGGAAAGAAACAAAAAGTTTTCAATATTTTGAAGGAGAAGATCAATACCACACCAGTATTATCACTGTTGAATCTTCAACATCCTTTTGAGATCGAGACATATTCCAGTGGATACGCCATGGGTGAAGTATTGATGCAATATCGTAAGCCTATATGTTACCACTCTAAAACTTTTAACCAATTTGTTGTTAATTATCCTACATATGATAAAGATTTGTATGCATTAGTCCAGAGCGTAAAGAAATGGAAGTACTACTTGTTAGGGAAGGAAACAATCATACATACATATCATCAACCCTTACAATATCTTCAAGAATAGACCAAATTGCAACAATCTCGACACTATAGGTGGATGGGTTTTCTACAACAATTTCATTTGGTAATAAAGTACAAAAAAGGTACAAGTAACAAGGTATATGATATGCTTTCTAGACCTCCTATTGTTGCTTCTATTATTTTGAAGAATACTTCTTTATCTCATGATAGCTATGTAGAACAATATTCCATCGATGAATATTTTAAAGAAGTATATGTGAAGCTAACCCTTGGTGCACAAATATAGAACTATTGTCTGTAGGGAAAACTACTCTACCATCTCGGAAAGCTATGTATTCCTACAAGTGAACGAGTCCATGTAATACAAGAAGATAACACTTCTCTTGTGTCTAGGCATTTTTGGATAGGAAAAACTATGGCTCATTTGCAGAGGTTTTTTTACTGCCTCAAATGAAAGAAATTGTAACTAAATATGTAAAGGGGTGTGTGATGTGTTCTACTTGTAAGCCCACTAATAGAAAACTGGGGCTATACTCACCACTTCCTGTTCCATCCCATCCATGGGAAAGTGTATCCATGGATTTTGTAGGGGGGTTACCAATGACCAAAGGGGGTCATGATTATTTGTATGTGTAGTGGATAGGTTCAGAAAGATGTGTATCTTGATGCCATGTAAAAATCATATCACTGTTGAGCATACTGCTAATATCTTCTTTCATCATGTTTGGGTTCACTTTGGATTACCCACATCCATCATCTCTAATCTAGATACTCGATTCCTTGGGGACTTTTGGACTAGATTGTGGAGAATGATGGACACAAAATTGAAGAGGAGAATTGATTTCCATCCACAGACCGATGAACAGACAGAAGTGGTAAACCGAACAATGGTACTTTTGCTTCGAGGCTACTGCAGCAAGCATCCCAAGTTATGGGATGAACAGATGCCCTATGTACAACATGCGTACAACCGAGATTTACATTCATCCACTCAGAGTTCACCTTTTGAGACATGTTTTGGGTACCTACCAAAGGTTCCTTTGGACTTGATGTATGGGATATATGTCGATGTGAATGAAGAACGAACAAAGGACAGAGCCCGCAATTTCATCCAGAGGATCCAGCAGATACACAAGGCAGTCAGGGAATAGTTGGAGAAACTTCAAGCACAGTATAAAGCTCGGCATGAAAAGCATAGGGTTGATCATCAGTTCCAAGTTGGAGACCGAGTATGGCTTCACATCAGCAAAGAGAGATTGAAGGGTGAAGGAAAGAAACTCAAGCCCATTCATTATGGACCCTTCACTATCTTGGAGAAACGTGGTACCAATGCTTTTCGTCTGGATCTTCCACCTTATATGCAGATTTACTCAGTTGTGAACGTTGAGAACTTGAAATGTTTTTAGCCTCCCATGATCATGGATAGAGATAAGGAAGTTGCAATACCTTTAGTTGATGAATTTGCACCTGAGTACTTGGATGAGCTACAATAAGATATCATCGTGGATAGGAGGAAGAGGACTTCACGCAAGGGTGATGTTGATTATCTTCGAGTAGGATTAAAAGGAACAAATCCAAGCAAGGAAAAGTGGATCAAAAGGAAAACGTGAGGGGACTCTTCCCTCACTTAACAGTTGATTGATGAAATCTTTTGGTGGTACAAAAATATCTCAGTGGGAAGGCGTGATCAAAAAAGGATCCAGAGAAATCTAAGAATAACTCAGAACTCACGGAGGCAACTCAGAATGCTTAGAGTGGCTCCAATAGATAGAGAAAGGGAAAAAATTAACATTCCCAAAATTCATTGAAAATAGAATGATCGTGAAGAGAACGTTGAAATATTTCTAACGGACCAAACGGCTTGTCAAACGGAGTTATGGATTGAAATATATTTGTGTTCAAAGTTTGGTCAACCTAGCCCAACCAGCAGGGGATGAGTCAACATCCATACTACTGACATCATCATCCATACAACGCATGTGGAAGAGAAGGGAAGTGACATGTGTTATTTTGATTTCAACATGATGACATGGTAGCACCCGAGGTTGTCACATGTCACCTGGTTATTGGATTTTCGAACAAATCTGTGGACCAATTGTATCGTTCCATGTGGCAGTCCATACATTCCATATGGCTGATGTGGCATGCTGAATTGGCACTGACATGGTGTGATGACTTGGCATGGGGCAGGGTGTTCCAATGAGAGGCTTCCATGTGGCCCAATCAGGGGTTGCCACATGAACGAATTATGAAAATGAAAATTGGCGGGTCCGCCAAATCTAGCAGACCACGCCAACTTTGGAAACAAGTTGAAAGAGGTTCTAGTGACACCACTAAAGTTAGCGGGTGCCACTTGGTACATCCTCCCACATTTAATATTAAAAAGGTGCATTCCACCCAGCTACGGGGAGGAGGCACAGACTGTACGACCTATGGGCATGAATTTCGAGGTGGTACAGTCATTATTATAGGTTTCAAAGGGAACAGAAATCGAGACAGAATTCTTCTTGGGCCTGGGAGTGCTAGAGTCAGATCGAGGTGTGGAGACAGTCAGTTTTGGGTAATTCGACGCCATGAATTCAGTGGTGTTTTTTGTTTTTTGATCTGAGCATTATTTATGCAGCTTGATTTCAGAATGAGGTATACTTATGTATTTTACCAAATTGTTTTGGTGAGTTAATGAAAGAGCCTACCCATTTGAGAGCAGGACCCGGAGACATAGTCCACCAGGGACCAACTCCGTTATCAATTTTTTGTGTTCGGATCTGATGCTTATGTCTCTTCATTTTGTGTTTTCCCTTATTTAATGGTGCACTTTAATTTGTGCTCATTTAGTGAAATTCTTTATAAGTGAGGATGAAAAGATCCTGAATCAGGTGCTATCAGAGTTTTCTCATCAGTGTTTCTCATAATGCGAACTTCTCATTAGTCTTAATCATAACCGGTGAAATCCAATTGTGAAGTATTCTAACCGGAACCTAAGGTTCGTATCCCATCCTTCCACTTTCTTTGACCTTTCAATGGTCGTAATTTCTTTGTCCGCAATCAAATGGTTGTCGCTACTTCTCTTGGATTTGAGGATCAACTTTCCTCGTTAGATATGGACTCCCCAGATTGACAGCTCTCGGAGTTTCAGGACACTAAAACTCCAACACCATCTACACGATCTATGGTCCTCGAAGACTCAGACCCTGATCTCCAACAATGATCCACTAATCCTCGACCAATAGTCAGGATTAAATCTTTGGGATACCACACAATTCCCGACTGACGGTTGTGATGAGACCTAGATATCCTCGTACTTATTTGGTCACAATGACTAATCCATCGATCATGAATTAATCTTGCATTGAGATCTACGGTCCATGCTCTTTCAACATAGTGGAGTTTTAACACTTGGCCATTGTGCTTAATATTCGGTCGAGAATGCTCCTGAAATATATCAATGGTGAGCGTTTATTTGCGACTTATGGGAGTCCTTCAAAACGGAAGTTGATATAAGGAAAAAGGAATATTATTTGATTCCTTTGCTTCGGAGTAAAATAAAAGGGTGAATTTTTTCAATCTAACAGGAACGGCTCTGAGAGGGAATATTCTTCTATATGCATGGTTGATGTGGACCCATAGTATGTGTGCCATGTGTCACGCTGATTTGTGACTTTCATAGACCTTATGTTGCATATGAATTTTGAAACTTATCACCATATGATTGGGCCACGTGTCCTTGCTTATGTGGTCCTATTGTAATGTGTCACATCCTAGTTCAAAAGGAATATTCTTCAATACTTTGTCTTCAGAGCGATGCCACTTCCACATTCTTCAGCTCTCCAAAGAGATGGTATCGAATGGAATATTCTTCAATTCTTTGTCTTCAAAGCAATGCCACTTCCAAATTCTTCAGCTCTCCGAACATATGGTATCAAAGAGGAATATTCTTTTTTTATACTTCAATTTTGGAGTGGGACTCCAAATACCTTCCTCTTAACACCAATCAATAGTCACCACATTTTACCTTTCTAAATAGGGTTTTGAAAAGGAATATTATGTTTCGATACTCCGATTTTAGAGTGTTAAAGAAACTCCTTTCCATTGGACTCTGAATAGCTTCCTATGAACACCAATCAATAATCACCATGTGTTACCTACAGATTCATCAATCAAGATCACTCTGATTTAATCTCTATCGTTTTTCTAGTCCTACTTCTGGTCACGATTACTTGAAGTCCTCCACCATTCTTCTAGTCCTGCTTCAGGCCCACTCTTCCTTTATATGGTGTGCTCCTTCTCAACCCTGAACGATTAGATGGTTTCCAATAAATATCCAACGGTTGAGAGCTTACTTGAATTTCCTCCTCGAAATCTGACAACTCTTATTTAATCCCTTCTCGATTTATGATTATGGATTGATCCAACTGTCCATAATGCTACTACTCTAGATCTGATGGTTGAGATTTAATCCCTCCCAAACTCTGACTTCACCTCAATCTAATTGTTGACATATTTTTCGACTGTAACAGAGTTTCCTTACAATTCTTGAAGGGTTTTAGTGATCTTCTTTCTAATCTGTACATCACTATTTCTCCTGATATTTTTAACAACTTGTTTTTTGCATTCTTTTATGTAATGATCTTCAGTCACTACCCTTCCTTAATTCCTTGTTCTTTTTACTCCTTCTATACATGGATTCTCTGGATTCTACCTCTCCTGAGGTTTAGGAACATAGCTCACTATTGATCCTATCGTGATCAACAGTGATCACGAATTTATTCTTCCCCAAGGTTATATTCCTCTGCCCCAAGTTGGTCTTCCTTTTTCTCTGATTATTGTACATGTTTGATTCATGTTTCCATCAATGACAATACACAATCAATAATGCCAACAATCTCTCCATTTGGCATTGAGGGAAACATATCTGTAAAACAAATACTTTTTCTCCCCCTATCATTGATCACATTTTCAAGTTGGAGGATTGAACTTTTACTTATACCAAATACTAATACCAAATTTGTTTTACTATTTTTCTCCCCTTTTGAAAACAATGACAAAGAGTTAAACTTTTATTGCTTTTCTCCCCCTATGAATGTGACAGTTGTTATCTCAATCTCTTGGGATTTTGTGTTCAAATAGGTAGTCTTATTGATACCATTTTTTTGTAATTATCAATTCTTTTAAACGTAATCCAATGAATTCCTCATTTCATGACCAAGTTAAATACTCCCCCTGAGTTTATACTATTTCATAGGGTTTTAATGTCTTCTCCTTTGTCCTAAAGCACAAGGGTGTGAATCTTACTGATATTCTTGATCTATTTCTTTATTATTATTCATATTCTGATCTTTCACAGGAATATCATTGATTGATACCAACTAATTTAATTTCCATTCTTCAACCAATTTAATATCGTATTCACAGTCCTTCGACTCTGTAGAAACTAACTTCAACTTTTGTTCCCAAGAAATAAGATTAAATTGGTTCTTTCATCTATTGTTTGTACTGCTTCCTCAAATACTTAAAACACGCTTTATTTTGTCATGATATCTAGGCTATAATCCTCTTCTAACCAGACTGACACACTCCATATTATTAATCATGTTTTCCCTTCCTTCTTTAAAGAGTGTACCAAGATTTATACAAATGTTTGTTCAAGAACTACCTTTACTTCCTTCCGACTGCTTCCAATTTCTTCATTATGCTAGTCCTCTTTACAAGTTTTTCATTTTTTTGGAAATACCTCGTTGGGTTTAGATCATACCATAATTTAGTAGTATTTTGTAGTACTTACACCAAATCATGCTGTAAAAAATCCTTCCTCCTTCCTTTTATTCATATTTTCCATTGAGGGAAAATTTAGTAGTTCATGAAAATAACATTGGAAAACTTCCAATATTTTCATTGCTCAATTCTTCTTATTCATATTCTATTGAAGATTCATCATTATCATCACTGTTATGTGTAAGTGAAACTTCTTCATTTTCTTCTTTGGGATTTTTTTTTGCATTTTTATTTCATTGGTTAAAGTACTCTTGATCTTCATGATATCGCTAGGATCTGCTATTGTGTCATATTCTTCTTTAGGAAATGTCATTTCCTGAGTTTGATCAATTTCGTATTCAAACCTCTGAATTTCACATTCCTTATTAGGAACTTCACCCATCATGCTCTTGTTATCAATTTCTTCATTTTCAGGTGCCAAATAATCTTTCTTGCTTTCTATTTCATATTTTTCTTCTCCATACCTTTTCATGAGATATTTTGTTTGTTGGATCTTTCTTTTCTAAATTTATCCTTTGATATTTTTCATTTCTTCTTTTCTTCCAACCTTCATTATATTTTCTTCCTTACTTGTATGAATTATTTCTCATGGATTGAATTCTTGATTTTTTTCATTTTTGGGATTTGTGACCAAACCTATCATAGTTGTAACATCTCATTGTATGACAAAACTTTGTTGTGTGGCCAACATAATTGCATCTCCAACATATCATTAAGTTATTGGACCTTCTTGAATTTTTATTTTCAAGACTCTTGCATTCCAATTGTTTGTGACCAAAGTTATTACAAGAAAAGAAATAATCATTGAAGGTGTTTCCATACTTGCGTCTATTGTGACATGAGAAGTCTGTCTTTTGATATGTTTCTTTTTTTTGTCTTTTATAGCTTCCTTCCTTGACAAAGTTCATGGTTTATTTTAGGTTTCTGATTGTACCTTTTTCTTTTGAGGAGTATGATCCTTTATCATGTTTTTGAGTGGTGCTCCATTTTCCACCTTCTTTCTTATTGTATCCAAGACCAGTTTTGTCATCAGTTGGTCTTTGACTGTTCCAGATCCTATCTAGGATAGTTGAGCTATTCTGGAATTTGAAAATTGCTTTTGTATTTTCATTATTCTTTTTGAGGTTGATAACTTCCATTTCTAACATGTGACATGTTTCTTCCTTTTTACTCAACTGAATCTTCAAGGCTTCTTATTTTTCCTAACTTCTTCAATTTGAGTCATTAGTTTGATAACCATGTCTTCTGTATCATCCAATACTTCTATGTAGTTATCGGTTTTCTCATATTTCTTTGATTCTTCTATATATATTGTTAGATAAAAAACTTCATTCTTCAATCTTTTGATTTCTTCCTTTTTTTCTAGCTGAATCCTTTTGAGGTTGATGGCTTCCAATTCCAACAAGTGACATGATTCTTCCTTTTTAGTTAATTGGATCTTTTGTGCTTATTATTTTTTCTTAGCTTCTTCAATTTGAGTTATTATATATGCATTAGTACTTTCATTTATCTTTTTGATGTTAATAATTTCTAATTCCAACATGTAACATGATTCTTCCTTTTTAGTTAATTAGATATTTTGGGTTTCTTCATTTTTCTTAGCTTATTCATGTTGGAGTTACTACACACACCTAGGATTTCTTTTTACTAAGGTTTTTCCTTGTTTATTAGTCACAATTAGTCATTATCCAGTCTCCTATATTTTAGGGGAGAATATTCTCTTTCAGTTGACACTTCAGTTTGACTAGTTGAGTTGAGTTTAGGTGTTGCATTGATTTTATCACCATGCAACATTGGGATCATCACCATGATAATTCGACCTTTCCTTGGGATCATCACCAGAATGGTGCATTACCCTTGATTCCCTGAGTTAACTCCTCACTACTCTCTATTCATTCAGTTAACTAAAGACTAGTTGACTAGTTAACTCAACTAGGTGGCAGTTCACTCTCGTAACTGCCTGAGAGACTAGACTAGGTGGCAGTTCACTCTCATAACTATTGGTGTGTGTCCAGATCACTCTAGACCACCACTATGGTGCATTTTTTCTCTTCCAGTGCACACTCATTGATTTATACAGAGTATATCATGTGTAAATTATTCATTATTCAAACGGTTAATGAGAATTATTTCATTCTTTCTCTTCGTCTTCATCTTTCTCCAATTCTCTCTTCAAATGTGTGTATTATTGTTTAGATAGATATATTTTGTGCAGGTTCAACACATTTACATGGTATCATAGCCAGCAGACTGCCAAGAAAAAGATACACCAAAAAATTTTGCAGGTACAAAAGATTGAAGACACCGGAAAGATGGATTTCCAAAAAGAATTCATTCTTACACCTTACAACTATTTTTCATGGAAGGAGAAAATAGACATACATCTTTGAGCCAGAGGGTTGTACAAGTTAACCTTGAATATATATACAGAACCGACATAAGCCATATAAAAATCCAATTACTTAAATCGCATGGATGAGGCACTCGAAACAATTTGCAGTCTTATTTCTCCCAATCTCCTTTTTCACATATCTTCCTGTAAGACTCCCAATGAAGCCTGTACCACATTGGAAGGGCTCTTTGGAAAACAAAATGATATGAGGGGACACATGTTGGAGTTGGATCTTCTCACATTGGATCCAAAAATCTTCGATAATATCCAAGATTTCTTTACAAAATTCAAGGATTTACTGTCGCAACTCAAAGCTTGCAGGGTTGATAAATCGAAGGAGGAGAAACAAATGGTTCTCACCATTCTCTCTAGGCTTGGTCCTGAATTATTTGTATTCGTATCCACATTCCATACTGTCATATTCACCTTTGAAGCCACCTGGAAGATGCCTTATCTTGAGGTCTTTATCGAATCCCTTACACAAGAGCAAACCAAGCTCAACAACATGGGCACAACCAAAGTCCCAAGGGCGCATGCACTCACTGTGCATGATGGAAGCTAAAAATATCATAAATCTAAAGATAAATATAAAAGGAAATCTCATGCACATATGAAGAGGGAAGGGTACACAAAACCTTTCACCGATGCCTCCAGATCCAAAGGAGAAAAGGGAAGAAAAGGGGAGAAATGCACGTACTGTCACAAAGGATTCCATTCAAAATCTGCATGCATGCAAAAGAAAATAGATATGATGTCTCAAATAATTCATCAAAACAACCTTGGATATTGAATCCCCAAGGGTGCCAAGAAGAAGAAGCCAGAAGATCTGAATTCCAAGAAAGGAAATTCTAGCCATGCCTTGATTTCCATCAACTCCTCTCCCGATGCTTGGATCGTTGATTCAGAAGCATCACATCACATGGTTGCATTAGAAGCAGTATATTATTCTTTGGATACATGCAAAGGTTATCCTATTCTAATGGGGGGAAACTCTTATGTCGAAGTCACTAGAAAAGGAAGGATTGAACTCACCAACAGAACCTTTGAGAACGTGTTGCATGTTCCCAAACTTTCTGTCAACCTTCTCTCCATGTATCAGATGACGAATTACGGCACTGGAAAGAAATTCATATTCACACCAAATTCTATGTACATATACGACATGAAAACCAACTCTAGGGTTTCTACCGGTGAGGTAAATCATCAGTCTAGATTGTATACATTTTCTGAATTCATTGAACTTGATTTTTCTTTACTGCTTACTCATGTTGATGAAAGTAGTAGGATATGGCATGAAAGTTTTGGACATTTTAATTTTAGATACATGCAACATCTTAGAAAGCACATATTGGTTGATGGTCTACCAGACATCCATTTCTCCAAGGGAGTATGTGAGGGATGTGTTCTCGGAAAACACCCTCAAGAGAAATTCGACAAAGGAAAGTCTCAACGAGCTTCCGCACCTTTAGATCTGATCCAAAATGACCTTATGGGTCTTTTTCCACATCCATCGATGAGAAAAGAGAGGTTTATTCTCATTTTTGTTGATGATTTCTCACGTTTTACATGGATCTACTTTCTCAAGAAAAAATCTGAGGTCTTTCAACACCTCAAAGATTTCAAAGCCTTGGTTGAGACACAGCCCGAAAAGAAAATAAAAGTCCTCCGAAATGATAACAGGGGGGAGTATGTAAATCATGAGATCCATGATATTTTGTTAAGAACCAAATATCAATATAGCATAGAAAAACCTCAGAATAAGTACTCAACGCCTTGAAAAAGATATAATTTCAGATAATAAGCCTCTTCGAGGGGG
>ML876047.1:0-14678 GCA_009831015.1 Picea engelmannii
TTGCAATATGGTTTCCTCGAGACCCAAAAAGAAGTGAAACAACTCAGTGCTATTGTTGCCTCCATCGATTCATCCATCAATATAACCATAAATACAACCATGTAGTCCTCAATGGAGGAAGTCAAACAAGAACTGACCACCCATCTTGAATCTGTCTTTGCATCACTCTACACCAAACTGAATATCCCTACATATGACCCTTTCTCTGATGCACCTCCAAATACTGAAGGTGAACATTCCTCCCATTCCCATACCTTTCAGCCCCATCACTTTCAATGCGACCTACGCCTTCTGCAGGTGGATGTGACCAAATTTGTTGGCTCGGACCCCACTAGTTAGGTCACCCAAATGGAACATTATTTCTTTTTATACGACATTACAGATGACTTGGCCAAACTCCGGTATGGTGTTCCCCATCTAGATCAAGAATGTTGGCAATGGTGGCAATGGAGAAAAACTTCTCGTCAAGGGTATATTGCTTGGACCCAATTTGTGAGTGATCTTTATGAACACTTTGACACTGATACCAACCATTTGGGCCATTTGAAAAAGATGAAACAATCAAGAATAATAGAATACTTCATAACTTCCTTTAAGCGCCTGGCTTTTCGAACATAGGGCATGACTGATGCTTTCTTTCGAGAGTGTTTTATCAGTGGCCTCAAGGAGGAGATTCGGGACCATGTCCTCATGGCTTGACCTTCGATTTGGGTGGAGGCTACTAAAAAAGATAAAGAATCACAACATGTTGCATCCTCCGAAAACTATAAACACTCCTTTATTCCTCACCCTAAGCCCATAAATCCCACTACTCCCTCTGCCCCATTAAAGATCCAAAAATTGACCAGGGATGAAATGGTTGAATGCCAACTCAAAGGCCTTTGTTATAATTATGATGACAAATATTTCTTGGGCCACAAGTGTAAGGAACAAAATATTTTTATGGCCATCTCTGAGGATATGTTGGAAGAGGATGTTGAAACTCCCCTTGTGCCTGAGTCACCTGAAATCACTGACATAACCCCTCCCTCAGACCCTCCCGAAGTGGAACCGATCATTTCACTCAATGCTTTCACTGGCTTATCTTCCCCCCAAACCCTCAAGTTAATCGGTTACATTAAGAATCAAAAGGTCATCATTCTGGTTCATAGTGGAAGAACCCATAATTTTATTCATCGCTGCATTGCCCAAGAAACTCATTGCTACATCCATGTTGTCAATAATTTCCAAATCATGATTGCTAATAGTGGTTCCATGAAATGTGGAGGGCACTGTGAAAATGCACATCTCCAAATCGGTGACTACCACCTAAAATCCCATATGTTTCCTATCTACATGGGCGGTTGTGACATTGTGTTGGGTGCAGACTGGCTAAGGACTTTGGGTCCCATTCTCATGGATTTTAAGGAATTAACCATGCAATTTGACCAGGAAGGCCACCAATATAAATTCCAAGGCATCACGGCTGGTTCACCTGAAGTCATTAGCTCCCATCGCATGGAAAAGATGCTCAAAAAAGGTCATTCTGGTGTCACTTCCCAACTCCATGCCATATAATCAATAGAGACACCCCCAGTGCCGAAATACCTCCAAGCCCTCCTTTCTAAACACCAAATGGTATTTTCCACTCCCCAAGGACTCCCTCCTTCCCACAGTGTTCATGATCATTCCATTCCCCTTGTACCCGGAAGCCTTCCTCCCAATATCCATCTATATCACCACCCCTTTTCACAAAAAAATGAAATTGAGAAAATGGTCCAAGAACTCCTTACTGCAGGCATTATCCACCCTAGTACGAGCCCTTACTCTTATCCTATCGTCATGGTCCTAAAGAAAGAAGGTTATTGGAGAATGTGTCCTGACTTCCGTGCCCTCAACAAACTGACCATTAAAGACAAATTTCCCATTCCTGTCATTGATGACCTCTTGGATGAATTGAGTGGCGCCCAATTCTTTACTAAACTTGATCTTCGTTTGGGCTATCATCAGATACGTATGAAGGAGGTATGCATTCCCAAGACAACCTTTCAAACTCATGAGGGTCACTATGAGTTTTTGTTCATGCCCTTTGGATTGTCTAATGCCCCCTCCACCTTCCAAAGCCTCATGAATCATGTCTTCCGTCCTTTTTTCCGTCATTTTGTATTATTTTTCTTTGATGATATCCTAATCTATAGCACAACCTAGACATGCCATCTTACTCATGTGGATCGAGTCCTCCATCTACTCTCTCAGCACAAACTTTTCCTGAGATAGTCTAAATGTGCTTTTGGTGCCTCAGAAGTAGAATACTTGGGTCATCTTGTTGGCAAGGATGGCATCAAGGTGGATCCAAGAAAGATTGAATCTATGCAAGATTGGCCGCACCCAAATAATCTCAAAATATTGCGTGGATTTCTGGGCTTAAGTGGGTATTATCACAAGTTTGTTAAGAATTATGGCAAGATTGTAGCACCTCTCATGGATCTCCTCAAAAAGAACTCTTTCACTTGGACTCCAGACATTGCTCAAGATTTTCAAACCTTGAAGATGGCCATGTGCACCACTCCGATTCTGACCCTTCTTGATTTCACAAAGACCTTTGTGTTGGAATGTGATGCCTTAGGGAAAGGAATTGATGTTGTCTTTATGCAAGAGGGTCGACCTTTGGCCTTCACCAGCAGGAAACTATCTGAAAGGAATCTGGGAAAACCCATCTATGAAAAGGAAATGTTGGCTATTCTGCATGTCGTTGATCTGTGGCACCCTTATCTCTTGGGGAAATGTTTCCAAATTAAGACAGACCATCAAAGCCTCAAGTACTTTCTGGAACAACGCATTTCCTCCCCAGAGCAACAAAAATCAATGAATAAGCTATTTGGATATGATTACTAGATCATTTACAATAAGGGAAAAGACAATGTGGTGGCAGATGCACTATTCTGAAAATATGAAGAAGAAGGATCCCTCTTTTCTCTTTCCTTCATTGTACCAAATTGGCTCCAAGATGTGCACCAGGAATGGCTACAAGATCCCAAAAGTTTGCATCTAATCCAGCAATTGCAGACCAATGCTCCAGCTCCCCTAGGGTACTCTTGGCTCCGAGATGAGATTTGATAAAAAGGCCATTTGTATTTAAGTAAACAATCAAAGATTAAATCCACGGTACTTTCTAAGCTTCATGCTACACCCACAGTAGGGCACTTCGGGTTCACCAAAACCTATGACAGGGTCAAACGTTCTTTCTTCTGGGATGGTATGAAATAGGACATCCATAATTTTTTCATTGAATGTGAAGTGTGTCAACGCAACAAGGGAGAAACAGTCAAATCTCTGGGCACACTACAACCACTTCCTATTCCACCTGCTATTTGGAAGGATATATCTATGGACTTTATTACCGACTTACCCAAATCGGGAAATAAATCATTCATAATGGTGGTTGTGGATCACCTTTCCAAGTATGCTCATTTCTGCGCTCTTCAACACCCATTTACTGCATCCATGGTGGCTCAAATTTTCATGGACTAGGTCTTCAAGCTTCATGGTATGCCGCACTCTATCGTTTTTTATCGTGACCCAACTTTCACAAGCAATTTTTGGCAAGAACTATTTAAGCTACAGGGCACCCAATTTCATCTAAGAACAACTTATCATCCCCAGACTGATGGTCAAACAGAATTTGTCAACAAGTGTTTGGAAATATATCTAAGGGGGTTTTCCTTTGAAAAGAAAAATCAGTGGGCTCAATGGTTACCCCTAGCTGAATGGTGGTACAACATTTCCTACCATACAGCTACACGCATGACTCCTTTTGAAGTGGTATATGGATAGAATCCACCTTCATTTCTCTCATACTTACCAGGTACCTCGAAGGTCTAGGCGGTTGACCAAACACTTACAGTTTGAGAGGATATTCTTCATACCCTTAAACAGAACTTGGTCATGGCATAGAATCACATGAAGCAACAAGCAGATCATGGTCGGTCTAAACATCAATTTGTAGAAGGGGATCAGGTGTTTCTGCGACTGCAACAATACTTCCCTCAAGGCCGAGCAGTGTTAGAAGCTAGTGCCCAAATTTTATGGTCCTTATATAGTTCTCAAGCATGTGAGACAAGTCGCCTATCAGTTAGCTCTGTCCAGTCATTCAAAGCTACATCCTGTTTTTCATGTTTCATGCTTAAAGAAGGTGATTCGAACTAGGTGCCAAATGCAAACCAACCTTCCTGAGTTAGATGAATAAGAATCCATGTGGCTATAGCTAGAAGCAATTTTGGACCAGCGTGAGTGTCTCCTGCATCAATGAACCATCAAGGAAGTGCTAGTCCAGTGGAAAGATATAACTCTAGCAGATGCCACTTGGGAACTAGCTACCATTATGCAACAGTTTCCACATCTCAAGCCTTGAGGACGAGGTTGTTTCTAAGGGGGCAAACATGTTAGGGTCCTAACCCACACATAGGTAGATCAATATATTTGGATGTAATAAAGGTCAATATTAATAAATCCTTTCAATAAAATAGAATAAGGTGGATGTAAGAAGACCTAATAGAAGCTTCCGCTTCTAGAAGGATCTTCCTCTAGATGCTTCTCTTGATTGACATATTTAGTATAAATAAGGGTCGAGGGAATGAAAACCCTAGCTTGGATATTATTGTAACATAGCATTTCTCGAATGGAGGTTGCCCCCTCAAAGAGGCCCGTGAACAATGCTTTTTGAATCAAAGTGTTATTTTTGTTTTTGTTCTTATATCATTTATGTGTTATTGTGGAGATTATGCTAGTTATATTATTGTTATTCTGCCATTTCTAGCATTTTATTTTTGTTCTGCATACTTTTATATATGGTATATTACACATTTAACTTCCTATTGATTCTCTTCCACATATTCTTCGTCTTATCTGTAAGGATACAGATCGACTACATTGAATATGGGTGAAATTCCTACATCATCTCACCATTCTATCTCATAAGCATTTGCCTCAAACTCTCTCAGAATTTTACATGGCCCTATATTTTTCATCTTCAGTTTATTATATGTTCTCCTTGGGAATATTCCTCTTCTGAGGTGCACTAAGACTAAGTCTCCCACTTTGAACTAAATCTCTCTTTTGTGTTGATCTGATTTGCGCTTATATGTAACCACTCTTTGATCTTACTGTGGAGCTCTTGCATCTCTGTTGCAAAATCTTCTGCTCCAACACTTCTAAATTCATTCTATTTTATGTCCCTCGACTCAGATACTCCTCTCGGTTGCATTCCATACATTATATGGAATGGGATATGTCATTTGCTTCTATTAGGTGAGTCATTATATATAAATTCCGCTTGCGGAAGAATCAGATCCCATTGACTTTGATGTTCAGCTACTAATCTCCTCAAAAAATATCCTAAACTTCGATTTACTACCTCATTTTGTCCATTCGTCTGAGGGTGATATGATTATCTAAAAGATAAATTCATTCCCATCTTCTTCTGCAGCGTCCTCCAGAAATGACCGACAAATTTGGTATCCCTATCTGAAACAATACTCTTGGGTAAACCATGAAGTCGAACAACTTCTTTGAAAAACAGGTTTGCAATGTGTGTTGCATCATTAGTTTTCTGACATGGAATTAAATGTGCCATTCTAGAAAATATGTTGACTACCACAAATATGGAATCACAACCCCTTTGTGTCCTCGACAATCCTAACACAAAATCCATGCTGACCGCATCCCATGGCCTCTCTGGTACTGGAAACGGTTGATATAATCTTGTATTCTATATTTTTCCCTTTGCGTCCTGACAAATTATACACATGTTGACAAATTTCTTAACATCCATCCTCATCCCTAGAAAATAATATAAACTGTTCAATTGCACGACCATTTTTTCATGGCTGGAATTTCCAGCCAATCCTCTACTATGTTTTTCCTTTAGAAGATTCTCTCTCATAAAACTCTTCGGGATACACAACTGATTTCCTTTGAATAATAATATCTGATGAACTTCCTGTAAAAATTGACTAGTCCATGGAAGCTTTTGACTTCAAAGATATTCCTTGGTGACAACCAATCTATGATTCCTTCTACTTTCTCAGGATCCATTTTCAACTCATTCGAAGAGATCACAAACCCCAAATAAATGAGTTATTTCTTCATGAAAGATGACTTCTTCAGATTTATCAACAACTTCTCTTGCTGCAACCTCCTCATTACTAGCGTTAAATGTCTCAAATGTTCCTCCTCGGTCTTACTGAAGATCAGTATATCATCAAGATACACAATTACAAAATTTCCAATGAAACCCTTCAATACTTCATTCATTAATCTCATAAAAGTACTTGGTGCATTCATCAAACCAAATGGCATGACAAGCCATTCATACAGCTCTTCATTCATCTTGAATGTTCTCTTCCATTCATCACCTTCCCTCATTCTAATTTTATGATATCCTCTTTTCAAATCAATCTTTGAAAAAAACCTTTGCTCCAATCAAGAAATCCATCAAGTCATCCATCCTCAATAAAGGCAATCTATACATGATGGTGATTTTGTTTATATCTCTTGATTCTGTACACATTCTCCATCCACCATCCTTCTTTGGACTTAAAATTGTTGGTACAACGCATGGACTCAAGCTTTCTCTAATCAATCCTTTTGTCTATCAAATATTGGACTTGCTTCTTAACTTCTTCATTCTCCTACGACATCAGTCTATATTTTTCTTTGTTTGGAAAACTTGCTCCTGGTATAAGTTCGATCTGATGGATTATACTCATGATGGGAGGTAAAAAACAAGGTAAATCATGTACCACTATATCACCAAAATTATTGAGCATTTCTCAAACTTCCTCTGGTAGATCATGTATCGAAGTACTAGTCAAAATGACTCTAGGTTTCCTCACCATAGGAAACTTCATTTCTTCTTCTTTCCTGACTTCATCCAGAAGCTCCTTCCAACTCATGAGAAGTATAGTGTTGCTTTCTTATTCTTTCACCTTTTTGTCTTCAATCAGAAGAACATATGCATCCTAACATTTTTTTCCAAGGTATAGGTATTCTTTCTTCCATTATGAAAAACAATTTTGTCATATTGGCACAGTCTCCCCAACAAAATATGACAGACATCCATGGGAATAACATCACCTAAAATCTCATCTCTATAATCCCCTATCTTAAATTGAACTAAAAATTGTTTAGTGATTGTTACCTGATGTCCCTTTTACAACCACAAGAATTTATATGGTCTTGGATGTCCAACTGTCTCCAATTCCAGCTTCTCCACCATTTCAATGGATAATATATTATTTGTGCTTCCATTTTCCACAATTATATTGCATACCCTATCCTTGGTCTTGCAAGTAGTTATGAATAAATTGTTCCTCTAGATTGGATTCTCCATCTCCTTCTCTCACTTCAAGAGAAATTTCATCATCATCAAGGATCTCCCACCTTCTGCATATTTTGCCTCAACATTTCTCCTTTGCACTTCTGAAATGTGATCTTCTCCTCCTCCATATATTTTTCTATCAGGACATTTAAAAGATTTGTGTTTAATCTTTCCACAGGAAAAACACTTTATTTCTCCTCCTCTGCCTCCACCTCTTACTCTTTCTCACGGAAAAGTGTTCTTATCAACATATTGTCTTCCATGTGAACTTCCTCCTCTTTCTGGGTGGTTATGAGGTTTATTTTCTTCATCCTTGGGATTATGTACTCTGTCCTAGGAAATTTATTTTCCTTTTCTCTGAATTCTACCTCTATCCCTTTGACCTTTCTTTTTGGCCAATTTCTCTTCTGCCTTCAGAGAAATATGATAAGCATCTTCCACATTTTTTATTGTCACCAAGATCACCTCATCCTGAATGTCATATCTCAGACCATTCATGTATCTGACGACCTTTTCATCATCATTCTCGCGATGACCATCTTTAATGTTCAGTTGGTAAAACTCTTTAGTTTATTCCCTCACTATCATCCCCTTCTGTCTCAAATTCTACATTCTTCAAAACAGGTTAATTTGGAAATCTCTGGGTATAAAGTTGTCTTTCATCTTTTCTATCATCCTATCCCAACTTTTGATTTTTTTCTTTCCTTTGCAACAAATGTCAGCATCTAGTTCATCCCAAAACAATGTTGCATGCCCTTTCAGTCTAGTGAAAACATGTTTTACTTTCTTATATTCTTTGATATCTTCATAATAGAAGTACTTATCCAAAGCTCTAAACCAATCTAGCATCTCCTCAACGTCTAAGTTGCCTTCATACATCGGGATCTCCATTTTTTCTCTGGCCCCTATTCTTGAAAAAAAATTGAATAGACGTTCTTCTAGGGCATCTTTGACTACAACTTCCTCTTCAATGGGTCTAGCTTCATTCTCATTCTCGGATTCGCTGACATATCTAGCATCAATTGTCCATTTATGTGTTGTCTCCATAGCATATAATTGAGCACAAAGTTCTCTCATTTCCCTCTCCACAGCTGGATCGAGCATTGGTCTTTCCTGACATCTTCTAGACGACATTGTTGTAATCTTCTCTTTGCTACATAAATTCAAAATATGTGCTCTGATACCACCTGATGCATCACCCCTACCTCAATAGGTTCTTTTTGACCTACCAATCTAAGGATCATTCTTAATCTCCCTTGAGTCGAAGTGACTCTTCTATTCCCAGTTGGAATCTTTACACTTGTAACCACAAGTCCTTCTTAGGAGTTACGCTTGTGTGAACAATCACTAGGAATGAACTCTTACCCAAGTGACCAACCAATGTGACCACAACCTTTTCCAAAAAAGGACACGTCAGGTTTCGTGACTTCGTGATTCCTGTTTTTGAGTTCCTCGACTCCTCTAGATACTAAAACCCCGAAATGGGCTAGTAGACTTCTAGCTACTCCCTTAATTCCTTCTGACGTGACCCTCTGCCACAACCTGGGGCCAAACCTTCAATTGCGTCGAAGATTTTTGACTTAGGATTTGATGATACAAGGCTCCTCCTTTTCCTTGAAGTCTGACCTCACAACTTTTTTTCTGCGCATCGATGGTCCAGATCCTTCCACAATCTGACAGTGCATATCCTGTCAGGATTTCACGATCCTTGCCTTCTCGTCACAACTTTCTCCACACCCCAAATTCTGAAATGATGAAATTCAAGCACGAGATCAATGACTCTTGTTGATCTAGATATGATGGCTATTCTCCCTCCCAAGCTTCCAAATTCTTAAGGAATCTCTCCTTAACCCTTCTATTGATCTGCATGATCCAATGGTCCATGGGAAATCGGTAGTTCTCCCTTTGAGAAACTTCAACCTTCCATTCAATTTCTTGATAACTCCTGGCCAAATAACTTGGCGTCCTTTCTCCTGAACTTGATTCTGTTAGTCAACTTTGCCTCTCACCTTTTCTTCAAATCCTCCAAGGTATGTATGCCTCTTGAGCTTGGTTCTGGCTGCAAACTCAAGGATTCCAAGGGGTTCTTGCATGCACTCTTTTCGGCCTTCATGATAATCATTGATTATTTGATGTCTTCTTCTTCTATGCACTCCTTGCAACATAGATCCTTCCACCACTCGCTTGGGTTGGAAAAGTCCAAGAATTCAACTAGCCTGCTCACTCCTTGCATGACTTTGTGTTATACCCACACTTTTTCTGGTATGAGAACAATTCTATGTCTCTTGAGCTTGTCTCAGATAAAACTCAGAACCTGTCAACGCACACTTTACAGACTTTCATTGCACTCCTTGGAGGAATTCCCAGGATGAGAAGCAATTGAATCTCATAGTCTCCCTCTCAAAGAATTCATACATTCGACATGAAATCATACATACACACAACATTGAAACAAATGCATAACTGAGCATATAAGCAAACTATAAACATACCATTAAGAGATGCAAACAGTAATCACCACAACACCATGAAACTGAATTAAATCATTTTCATATTAATTCCAGTGCTTCTATAGATGGGTTCAATAGCGACGTTTATCTTCTTATACAACTTTATGTTCTATTCTCCTATTCTCTTTCTCTATAGCTCTCTAATTCTTACAATTGAGAATAATGATACAATACAATACATGCGAGGGAGATTTATAGAGTTTTCCCTCCTACAACTCTAATCTATGAAATCAAAATTAAAGCCTACAACTACTTTACATTTAATACAATAAATGCCTCCAACTGATAGATGAGAGCTACATTACAAACTCAAAACAATTTAAGGGAAATTACGTCCCTCTAGCTATCACGTAAATGTTTCATCTTTTCAAATTCAAAATTCCTTCAAAATGTGTTCTAGTGCATATCTAGTTGTCCTCCACTTGGGCGTGCTTGCTTGTCGACGATGCTCCTACATCATATATATAGAGGCAAATGATAACCTAGACGGAGTTTGTGTTTCCCAATGTGGGTGTTGTTCATTGTAATTGATGTTGGCACTTGGTCGGTAATGCCTTAACATGTTGGTTTTGCACGCCATAGAGGTTTCTCTTTACTGGTCATCAAGCTGTTGTCTTGGGTTGGTTGATGTTGTCCTTTATATTGTAGGCATTGTCTTTTTATATCGGGTGGGTAGTCCATTTTATCTATCTTTTAATTACCACACATTTCGACCAATCTCTTGATGAGGTAGTGTCTCAGTCATTGTTTACTGTTGCTTGATCTGCATGTGTTGTGTTTTCATAAAGTTGCATTGTTTAACTGTTTTCATTGTTTTCATCCTTCTTTAAAAAAAATAAAAAAAAAAATTACGTTGCATCGCATGTAGTCGTAACGATAGGGATGTTACATATGGTATCAGAGCGGGTTCAAGCCTGCGACTGTGGATCACCAGGATTTCCACTATAGTAAACCCTTGAGTATTAACCTAGCACTAATTAAAATTTTAATGTATCCATGTAGTGATCTCTATTAGAGGACACCACAGACGTTCATGGTTTGGTGTTGTGGAAGGAGGTTTGATGCCTCCAGAGGTGCCCGCACCCTCGGAGTCTAACCCCCAGGGGGAAGAACAAGTCCTTGGGATGGATTCGATTGTTGTAAGAGATGATGATGGTATGAAAAGGTCCTTCTAGAGAGTGTTAGAGGCCTCAACTAAATTTATGTACTGAGATGAGGCTAGGGCACCGACACCCCCTGAGGGTCCACCACGTGCTTCGTTCGGTACTAGTAGATTTCACCATGAACTTGAGAAGTTCAACCTTCTTGAGTTCTTCGGTGCCCTGGACAATGCAGTCGTCGAGGCATGGTTAAATAATTTGGTGTTGTGTTGTGCACTTTGCGACTACCTCAAACATGAAGGTCTCCATGGTGGTATTTCGACTAAAGGGAGCGCTCTTCTATGGTAGAAGATGCTCACTGTTGAACTTGGCAGTCGAATACTTGTCATGGGAATTGTTTGACGAATGGTTCCAGGAGAGGAATAAAGCATATGGATCAGATGGACCCATTACCATGGACGATTTGGGAAAGGACCATCAGATTCATGTAGTAGTGAATAACCACTAGGTAGATCACCAGTCAATTGTTCTGAATACGTCAGGTATCATCACTAACCAGACCCTTAGTATTTTGATAGATCCCAGTGCTATCGAGAGTTTCATTTATGTTGCAGTGCTAAAATGATTTATGGTAAAGGTAGTCAAACATGATGGATTTATCTTTGTAGAGTTGGCTTCAAGAGCCAAACAGAAGGTTGGTGGGAAGGTTACGGGTTGTATCCTTAACCTGGGAGAGGTTTTCACCAGGTCCAACCTGTACGTCACGATATTAGGATATTATGATGTCGTGATTAGTATGGACTGGTAGGAATTGCATGAGGTGATACTCAACCATAAGACGAAACAGTTGAGCTTGGTTGATGATGATGGACAAAGATGCATGATTGTAGGTTGGAACCAGGGAGTTTCCCTGATGTTCATCTCTTCCTTGTAGCTTCAGAAGGGAATTCACAAGGGATGTAAGATTTATGCAATCCTTGCGTTAAATGAGAAGGGAGTAGTAGAAGGTCCAGAACACCTTCCAGTGGTGAGAGAGTTTGCAAACATATTTTCCTGAGGATTTAACTGGCATCCCACTGAAGAGGGAATTGGAATTTACCATAGACCTAAAACCAGGGACTTAACCGATAAAAACAACACCTTATCGAATGTTGACCCCAGAGTTACAGGAGTTGAAAATGCAAGTGAAGGAGTTGTTGGACCTATTAATTATACATCTGAGTCTGTCACCATGGGAGCACCTGTTATTTTCATACGAAATAATTATGGGTCGTGGAGACTTTTCATCGACTATTGTCAATTGAACAAGGCAGTGATCAAGAATTAATATCCATTGCCAAGGATTGATGATATGTTTTATCAGATGAAAGGCGCGGTGATATTTTCAAATATCAACTTGCGATCAAGGTATCACCGGTTATAGATCAAGGAGGATGACATCCCTAATACTGCCTTTAAGATGAGGTTTGGACATTACAAGTTTACGATTTTACCTTTTGGACTGACAAACACTCCTCGGGTATTTATGAGTTTAGTGAACGGGGTGTTCCACGAATACTTGGAAAAGTTCATCCAAGTATTCATTGATGGTATTTTGATTTAATCTCGGAAATTGGAAGAGCATGACGAGAACTTGCGCTTGGTACTATAGTGTCTGCGAGAGAACAAATTGTATGGGAAAATGTCTAAATGATCATTTTATCAATCGAGGATTCACTACTTATGGCATGTCATCTCTGGTGAAGGTATAGTCGTGGATCCAACAAAGGTTGAGGATATTATGGAATGGCCTGCACTGATGAATGTCCTCAAAGTGCATATCTTCATGGGTTTAGTGAGGTACTATCGATGGTTCATTGATGGTTTTTCAAAGATATCAAATTCGATTGCAGAATTGCAGAAGAAAAACAAGAAGTTGTTTGGACCAAGAAATGTGTGGAAGCATTTCAGAGGCTTGAAGAGTTGTTGACAACAAAACCAATACTAAAGGTTCCTGACATGGACACGGACTTATGGTATGCACTTACACATCCAAGGAAGGCTTAGGAAGAGTCTTGATTCAAGATGATCGAGTGATCACTTACATCTCGAGAAACGTTGAGAAGGCATGAGGAGAACTATGTGACGCACGATTTGGAGTTGTTACCCATTGTTTATTCCTTGAGAGTTTGGAGACACTACCTTATTAGATGGAAATTGAACTAAAAATGGACCACTATGGACTACAACACATCTTTACGCAAATATACTTGAATGCATGGCAACGACATTGGTTGGAACTGCTTAGCGAGTATGATTTTGAGATTTCTTACATAAAAGGGATAGTGAACAGAGTGACAAATGTGTTGAGTTGAAGAGAACACATGTTTTCAATGATTGCCTCTTCAGATGAATCTACGTGAAAATATTCTAAATTTATAGCACGACAATGACTATTACAAAGAGGTCAAGGATTTTATCAGACAAAACACAACGATGGTACCAAAACATGAACGATTTACTATGAACAATGACGGATCATTGAGAGTTAGAGGTTGAATTTACATACCACCCAATGACGGGCTGAGATGTTTGATACTAAACGAGGCTCATAGAGAAGTGTGCATTAATCACCCAAGAGTCACAAAGATGAGGGCAGACCTAAAACCCTTATTCTTCTGGAAAGAAATGAAGGAAGACATAGTTAACTACGTGGAACTACTACATATGGGCAGATTATTCCACGAAATTTTTCCACATTTCCATTATTTTCATGTACTTTTTAAATAGGGTAGGATTTTCGTTGATATTTCCACGAAATTTCATAAATATAACCATGAATAGGTTTTTTAACTTGGTTGGGATTTTCATCGCTATTTCCACTAATGTTCATCGCTATTGCCACGAAAGTTCGTCGCTATTACCATGATAATTTTGCCTGTCTCAAAAAGAATATGCTAACGGCTAGTTGACTAGTTGATCTATATATACCTGACTTTAAGAGACTTTGCGAGAGAATTGCTATAGTTGTGACACTGTTCGTGGATTTTGTTTGGGTTGTTTATTTTTTTCATCACCCACTGGTTGAACAAATCCAATTCTCGATCTACATAGCTCGGATTTTGAACTTGCAAGGTTAGTATGTTTTTTTATTGATGTACTCATTTAACTTGTAAATTTTTGTTCAAATGTCAAAATTTAATGTAGCTTGTTTTTCCTTGATAATATATTATATGTGTAGTACCATATTTCATGTGTTTGGTTTTTTTATCTAGTTAGTATATTATATGGAAATTCATGTGAAATGTCAACAGAAATATTTTCCGAAGAAGTATTTTAAGTTGTTTACAAAACAACTTAAAGTCTATTGTGTGGTGTCGAGTGATTCAAGTTTTATAAATTTTGACCACTTTCGTTAAATGGTGTGTAATTATTTTCCCTAGTGATTCAGTACACACTACTCTAAAGTACAAATTGAAGCATATTGATCTTAATAGTTAATCGATAATAAAAAAAAAACGCATGTCAAAATGTCTTATAAGATATAATTGTGAGGATTGTAGGTCACTATTAATAAACATATCATAATCAAAAGGAGTAGATACAATATCATGAAGGAGTAGCTAAAATATAAAAATTGACAAAATATTGTTTGGTATGGTGTAGCTAAGACAATTACTTCTCAGGACAAGGATTTGTCACTATGAATGAAAATGACAAGAATCTTGCTCG
>WSFP011465157.1:0-18442 GCA_009831015.1 Picea engelmannii
AAAATATCTCTCAGTTTAGGAAAATAGTTTTTTTATCAGTGAGATATGATGTCATATTTAATGCCTATTTCGCCAGTTTGTTGCGCAATCCACTGCATTTTTGTTATAGGTTACTGTTGCATAGAAGACTTGATGTGCAAGGGTGACATAGTTTCCAATAGTGCACATGATGGCTCATCACAAACATATGTTCAAATTTTGATCATGATCAATGATTGTAAAGAATATTTTGGCTACGATTATGATTTGGCAAAGTCGAGTTTTCTATTTTTAGTGAATTCGTTGAAGTTATTGTTCTCTTTCAAAGAAAACAGATCCATGATTCTAGGAGGGAGTAGTTCGACCCTAGAAGCCAAGGGTGACATTAGTTTTCGATATATGGGGATCATTTTCATGTAAACAGGGTTGGTTGGAAAAATTAGTGTAGACAATAACTATTGTATGTAATTTGAGTTTGAACAAAACTTAATGCAAAGGTCCTATAACCTTGATGAAAATATTCTAATTGTAGCAGTTGGATGTATTGTTTTCCTTTCTTTGCATATGTGCTTCCTGTTATCTTTATTCATATCATTTTCTGTCTAATTTATAACGAATTTTCGAACCTGTGGATTCAATGCGTAGTGCCACTTGTTCGCACCATTTAGACAAAACATTTTTCTTCTAAAAGTTAACTCTGAATTCACCCGCAGTGGTGCTCCAAGTTAATTCTTATGTTTTCTCCTCACCACACATTACGACTTTGCACTAAATATTGTTGCTCGCTTAGCCTTATCCTCTCAAGTTTCAGTCACTGAGTCATTTGTTTATGTTGTGTTTCTTGAATCGACTCCATATCCCAAAGTCTTACTTTCTTCCGCCAATATAACCATAACCCATTATTTCAAAGGTGTTAAATCGAGCCACATATTTAAGGCCATATACCATGTGGAGATGAAGTCTCCTGAGAGAGCCCTCTCTAGGTCCGAAAGGCTAGTTTCGGGCCTCAAATTTGGTTGAAATAGTTACCTCTATCATATGTTTATCAGTCGAACATATTTACAGAGTGCTAACATTCTGGCACTGTTGTCGGGGATGAAATTGGAATTTTTCCCTGGGAAAGAATGACATGGTTGAGTTCTGAGGTATGAGAGAAGCAGACACTTAGGCACATGTTGGCTGTATTTCTGCTTTGGTGACTCCACACATCAGAAAAGAAGTTGCAGGTGATTCCACTGGTAGAAGAATCCAGAGCTAAAGTTTTCATGGTTACTCCAATCAAGCTTCAAATGCGATTCAAAGACTCCACTAGAGAATGAGACCTGTTAACAGAAAAATGGAAGAGAAGTATGGAAAAATAAGGTACTCGAGCTTAAGTTTAGTTCAAGAAATGATTTTCTATTTTATCAATATCTTCTTGTTCTTTCCTGATTTTTTCAAAAGAATATTTCTTCACTTACCATGTTTAAATGAATCCTAGAGATCTACCCTTGTATATCCTTCATTGAAAACTGTAGATATACCTCCTTCTTGTATAACCGATATTCACCAAGCTCCTTCCTTTGAGCCATATGATGTTCATGATCATTCTTGTGAGCTTAATGAAACCAAAGTTGATATTTTACCTCTCTTCTTAACCTTGCACCCTCAATAATTCAAGAAAGATACAGTCCTCTTAAAGTTCCTTCCATCCTTCATGACTTTCCTCTAAAACATTATATGTTTCTTCCTGGGTTTGATGGAGATCTTGATGGACATTCAACTGAAAAACATATTCAGGTCTTTGAGAATTTTATAGAAATTTTTGAGATTGAACATGATGATGTGTCTATGAGGGCCTTTTCTCAGTCCTTACAAGGAGACTCCAAAGCCATAGGTGATTTTAGGGGCAAAATTTCGCCGATGGGCAAAATTAAGAGGTTTGGAATTTTGGTTGGGTGAATTGTTTACATAAAGAGGTTTTTTGGGTTTAAATATATATAGCCCCAAATTTATTTTCAAATATATATATATAACCCTTAGCCCACATATATTTGTGAGGGAAGAGCATGGAAATCCATTTTCGCCCCTTAAAATTCGAACCAGATCCTCCCATTCGCCTCAATTTTCTGGTAATGACAATGATTCAAAGGTTTTTCTCCCCCATTTTCTGGTAATGGAAACGATTCAGAGGTTTTTTGCCCCCATTTTCTAGTAATGGAAATGATTCAGAGGTATTTTTCCCTAGTTTTATGGTATTGGCAATGACTCAAAGCATCATTCCTAAAGAAGTTCTGATAAAAACATAAATAAGAAACAAAATGAAATAACATGAAGGGGTTTTCTTGTGATTGGTTGAAGAATACTAGCCTTTTCTTCTAGTATCTCCCAGGTCCCTTCTTCCACGGTCATAACTTGTTTAGATAAGGATTTTTTTTCCATTTTGTTCTCCCTGTATATATGAGAATATTATATGTCATCAAAAGCATGTATCAAGGGCTTATTCCCATAGCATACTGAAATAATAACTTCTGTAGAAAAATAGCGGGGAAATATTTGCATTTTCCTCTATGGAACATAGCATGCAAAAATGACCTTACGATTCTTTGAACACAGACTGGTTCTTTTTAATTCTCTAGGATAGTAGACATCCAAAGGTGACAGAACATGAATTGGAATTGTTTGTATTTGGAAGATATGGTGGCAGGGTTGGAGTGGTTTTTGGCATGGAAGTTGAATCATGAGGTGCCCACAATGTGATAGCATGGATTTTCGAAGCTTTTTAAGCACACAACAACAAGAGTATCCTCTTTGGATTTGTGGGTAAGCAAAGAAGCCTTTAGATTTTACTATTTAGTAAATTGAAGCTTGAGTGACTTTTACAAATACGGGCACAATTCCTTCATTTAAATTTGGTTTGAACACTAGAAAGTTGTGAAACAGGTGGGACTGAAGGTCTATGTTCACAGAACGCTTTGGTTGTGACAGATGACATGTTGAAAAGTTACCACAATCAAGGTACATTTCTGCAGTAAAAAAAAGTAAAGGAGTTGAGATCAGATCCCTGTGTTCTGTTTGAGCTGTCTATGATGATTGAATAGATGAAGTATCTAAAATCAAATAGATTAATGAGATATGATCCTCAACTATTAGTGTCTATCATTTATCACTTGTAGTTTTTGAGATGAAACTTCCTTTCCTCACTTCATTTAATAACATTTTAGGTTCCTTGAAATTAATATTTTATTCCAGAAAAAACCCCTTAGTAGCAATGAACTAGATTTTAAAAATATTTTGGCCAAAAAGCAGAGCATAATATTGGCATTTTCATTGGTTGGGCTCTAGTTCAGTAGTAAACGGATGGGAGTTTACCTTCACTAGACTAGATTCAATTCTCTCATCTACCTGGGAATCCCTTGAGTGACATGTCCTAGGAGTTTGGATCCTGCTGTGGCCAAATATTGTGTTTTGTATGTGAAAAAAATATTGGCATTTTTTATTCTTCTTATATAGGCTTTTTCATACTTCTGGTTTTCTTGATTGCAATGTTATGAAACCTTGTCACTGATGAATTTGATGTTAACAGGAGGAAATGATCTTCTGGAGCAGTCATAAAAGAAAATACATGATTTCAAGCACATGGAAGAGGCTAGAAGCTCATGTATAACACTGAAACTGGATGGGCTAGTTTTTGTTGGAGGCAAGTCAGATGGAAAAGCTTATTTTCATTTTGGATTGTTTCTAGGGATTAAGATATTTGAAGAACTTATTAACTCATGGCAATATTTTCTTACAAAGACCAACAAGATGCATCTAACTAACCATCACTATCGGCAGGTTACAGTACAAACACAGAAGCAACTCAACTGGATGAGTACTTTAAGTCTAGAAAATGTCAAACAACTGTAAGGGAGTATTCTATAACTGAATGATTTTTTTCATGTACTGTGTATGCCCTAATTTATTCGATTCCTATCATTAAATTCTATTAATTATCCACTTTCTAGGTTGTTGGTGTTCCTGTCACACTTGAAGATGATTTAAAGAATGAATTTGTAGAAACAGATGTTGGATTTGATACTATATGCAAGGTATGCCTTATTAAAAATTCAAAGATTAATCATAGGATAAAGGTTGCCACTTCAAGCATAGTTATTAGAACTGTTGCTTGCGATATAAAAGTAGCCCATTAGCCACTATTGATAAAGTGTTTCATACTAAAATCCTCCAGGTTATAATTTGGACCCTAATAAGGTAAGACAAACTTACTAGGGCTCACTTATGTTGGTTGAATGAAATAGTATGGTTTGAAAATATCAAAGCGAAAACTTCAGATCATACCACAAATTTTCATAATTATCTGTCATAGTTAAGGCCAATTTTAGGATTCTTAGGAAAGATACAAGAGGTCCATATCTTGCTTTGCAATTAGACTATTTTTCTCGTCTGTCCTGAGTAAGGGACCTGAATCATATTGATGTAACATGTAATTTTATGTATACTATAAGAAGCATAAAAAGATAAGCAAAAAACACTTCTAATCAGAATACTTATGGATTTGTCATTCAATCTCGCTGATCAATTTGACTAAGAACAAGCATATTCTGCGTAGTTCAGTTCCCAACTCATTGGTAATATTTGTCTTGATGCTTTGTCAGCTGGGAAGGTAACTCTAAACAAAAATGCTTCTTTTTATACTTTAGAATTCGATTTTCAACAAACTGCCAATCCATGGGTCCCCAGAACATGCCATATTGATGCTCGATTTGTTCTCCTTGCTTGCAATACTTTGTCAGTACTATTTCTTTATACGAATTATGGGGAAAGAGGCATCACATGTTTCTCTAGAGTGTTCTTTTCAATCACATCCAAATATGGTAAAACTGTGTTCTAACTTGGAACATGTTTGGATAAGGATCCCTCTTGCTCTTTTGCAATGCTTGAATTCCTTAACAACTCATTCAGTTTGCATCAATGCAATTGTGGGTGCAGGTGATTCTTAGAGAGGAAGTTGCCTCATCAAATATGGCGCTTTCTCAAGTGACTAATCGCATTTGTGATGTTGTTCAAGCCTGTGCAGAGAAGGCTAATAACATGATCTTTCTCCTCATATAGTGCAAATTTTGACATTTTGTTAGCCAATGGTTGGTTGATTTAAGGAATGTGATTGTAACTTGTTGGTTGTCCCTCTTTGACATATTCTATTTTTATTGGCATTAGTTTCCTGAATTCTTGAGAATCCCCTCCACTTCATATTATTAATCCATTTATAATTTTAACTACTATCAATGCCTTGTTAGAAAAGCAAGCACACACAGTTGAGATCAATACACATCTGAACAAGAATTATGCACCATTATAGTGTAGGGTATCTTTTATATAAGAGAAGCATATAACAAAACCATAGGCCAAAAATGACAGTATTGCAAAACAACTGGGACACACCATTGTCAAATTGACATTAATATTTAACATTTGTTATTAATGTCAATATTTATAGTATGTTAACTAAAGAAACAGGTAAAACATGTGAAGGTTTTAAGCTCTGATGCAATTTTTAAATGAGTGCTTGATTGTTTTCTTAGACTTGATCATTGATCTCAATCCCCATTTATTTTTCTCTTTCAGACTTTGGATAGAACAATTAGTTTTTTATCACGATGCTTTGACCATTGACCATCAGTGGTTGTTTCTTTTTAATGTTAATTCTAATAATATCAATAAACACTTGGTTAAGGCTCCACATTTTGGAAACATTTTATGCCTATATGACCTATCATGCTGGATCGTTGGTGCTAGTTCATGTTTCATTGCTGTAGTCTATGATAGCTAATACTAAAAGCTAAATCTGCAATAGCCTTGCCATTTTTGTATGTTGTTTTCCTTAATGAGGAGAAACGAGTCTGTATAGTATATATTTTTCTTTTGAGATAATGTCAAAACCAATGTTGTATCTCTCCTAACAAATCTCTCAAATGATTCCATTTTAAGTGTTCAGATCCTTTACATTTTTAAGTTATGGAGTTATCCTTCTTTCATCCATAGGGATTTGTTAAATGCTATTGATATACGGATAAATAATAGTGACTTGGAATGTTTGTGCTTTGGAAGGTTTATTCTGTCTCCTCTACAACATATTGAAGCAATGAAATTTTCATGTCATTTCTGTCATGGCAGAGAAAGTCAAATGCATGGTACTTTTGTCCACTCTTTAAGAGTACTCATATCAGTGGGGATTTTATGAAAAATCAATTGATAAAGAAGCTGGCAGTGGGTCAAATGTTATATGGTAGAAAGTTTAAACTAGTACATGCTAAGGGACAACAATATACATATGTCATCACATCAAAGAATTTCCTTGTGATGACACATCTTATGAGGTGAAAATTGTTGTGTGCGAAGGAAAACAAATATACAGATATTGAAAAAACAAAGGTCTTCCTTGTGACATAAAGAGGAAAATTGTAAAAGACTCAATCCCCACTTATTTTACTGCTCTATTTTTCATGAACTAGGCGAGAACTAAAGAAGTTGGAACCTGCAAATGCAGTTGTCTGATTGGAGAAAGTTGCTATGAATCCATACTGCTGGAGGAAAAATTATTTGCTACTCTACTAAACTTGGTGGACATTATTGTTGAATAGGGAGTTGGAACCTTGAGTAAACATTAGCTGTATATTCTACTTATGTTATAGGGTAGTCAGTGAATTTTCATAGGTTGACAAGAGGTGACATCCTTTATTTCTTTCTTTGAGAAGTAAGGGATGACAACTTTTTGTTTTTGTGAGTGGAAGTTAAGGATTAATGGAAAATAGATGATGGAGATGTTTTAATTTGAATATTATTATCCACTAGGGCAATCAGTCAATAAATTTTCATAGGTTGTCAAGAGGTGGCATCGTTTATTTATTTCTCTGAAAAGGAAGGGATGGAAGCTTTGTGTTTCTATGAGTGGCAGTTAAGGATTAATGGACAATATATGATGGATACGTTTTAATTTGAATATTATTGTCCACTAGGGCCAATGATATCCAGTTAGACAGTAAAAGTACAATGACTAGAGTGTAGATGGGGAGTTCCTAAATCACCTCCGATAAAGAGTAGAGCGATAAAGTGTGCATGAGATGCAATAAACTAAGTTGTACAACTATATGAATCACAAGAAAACCCAAATGGATAAAAAGAGGTGAGAACCAAAATGAGGGTGTCGAGACATAAGCCCTAGGATAGTAACAACCAAACAAGATGTGACCGAGTACATTCACATTGTCACTCAACGACTCTTCTAACACCCAAGGCTAGGAAAAAACTGGTGATGAGATTTGGGCTGACAGTTAACCAAGGTCTATGAAGTGTATACTGCCTTACCGATCTCATAATGGTAACCTGTTCACAAGGCATCTTGCAGCATGAACCATCCAATGGCTTAAAGTACGAAGTGGTGAGTCTGGAACTGGGAATATGGGATAACCTATCACTAAGGATTTAACTGGATAAAATCAATTTTATTAACTCATATGGTTTAATGCTATTTTAGATTGACAACCTAAGAAAGTTTAGTTATAGTTTATTAAATTTCTAATCAACACAGGGAAATAAATTATATATTAGTAAGAGGAAAAAAAATGCAATCAGGTGAAAGGCAATGTAAAAGAAGCATTTATCCAATTGTTGATAGTGCACATTGTTTGATGCCATAGTTCCTTAATCCTTGAAAAGTATTCATTAAGGGAAACTTGGGGAGCCATTGTGGACAATTTGAACTCTTTCCTTTTTTTGTTATTTGATGATATTTTGTTGTTGGATTTCACTATAAGGGTAGCTTATCTTATTGAGAGACTCAGATGGCCAATGGGAATTCCCCACATTCCTTTTATGAAGTTTTGAAAATTTTGGTATGCCAAACTTTGCAACAGAAATGTGGCAATATATGCTTTGTATGCTTCAAATTTTGGAGTTAAAATGGCCCTGATTTGGCTAGAGTGTATGATTTATGTATTTTTTCTTGAGTCTAGTTAGTATTGTGAGAATTGTCTAAATATGGAGCTATATGAACTAAAGAGAATACATGGTGATAAAACATGCTTTGAGTCCAAAAGGTTTCTCATAGAACGCAATGTAAGATTGAATATTCATGTCTTTGGCTTGTGTATGATATACAATGTTTGTAGTGGATTTTCCTCATTCTCCATAGGAATGACAGTAGGAAAATAAGTTGAATGGGTGAATTGAAGTGTATTGCTCATATTTTTAGCTATTGCAATGATGTTGAATTTTCATTTGAAGCAGTTTGTTTCCAAATTTGTTGATAAAAATGTTGCAATATAAAAAAAAATTGACTAACCACATCTTGGTAGAATTAGAATTATCATTACAAACCTACGGGTTAATTAGTCAACGTTTTGTTTTCCCATTGGCATAACCTAGTAGGATTTTTGTTGTAGTAAACCTTGTTATTTTAGTTCATATAGTTTTTTTAAGTTTTTGTTTTTAATTATAGTCTTGGTTTTCCCAACTTGACCTTAATACATGATGAAGAATTTATGAAAGTGTCCCACAACTTGTTTAAGCGAGCATACAACATAGTTTTAGGATAGAGTCACCTATAGCCATCTACTGTTTTATGTTCCGTGCCCTTATAATTACCAAAATTGTTTGTGGTAGGTTCTTTTAGGGTCCCTTGTTCCATAGTAATCAAGAGTTGTTAATCTTCCAAGTTAGTCAAAAGTCAAAAGTCAATTTTTTGTCTATTCTAACAAAATTTGCCTAGTCACAAGGCAAAGAGTATCAGTTTGATAGAGAGTATTAATTTGATAAAGTGTATTAGAGCTACATCATCATGTTTCATACTCCAAGGCATATATTCATCTACAACAAGGATCAACATGCCCCTCCAAAAACCAAATTTAGCACTTGACTGCACTTTGATTGTGCAAAAACATCAAAGTTTTTCTTTTTTTAGTCACCTGTTTGCAAAGCCGATTGTGGCCCATCAGAGATGAATCTTTGGAAACTAGAGGAATTTTTTGTTCATAAGAGGACAAAGTACAATAACCTATCTCACTTTTTACACAAGTGTTACAGGGTGAGATATCCATGCATGTATTTACAACCTATTTTCTAGAATGCGCAAAGGCATGTTTTAGCCATCTTTTTGCAGAGAATATTATGAAGAGCTGGAGTAGAATTTTGGGAAACCGAAAGAGGATTATTTCCAAAACATCTTCATATACAAAAAATATTTCATTTTATACACAAGTATTAGGGTTAAATAGATATCATCTCGTCTTTGACCCCTATTTTTCGTTGCGCTTCTGGCAGATTCGTTGCGCTTCTGTGTAACAAATATTTTACTCCATGTAAATAGTCAAATGGTAATTTGGTGAATGTAAATGGTAAAAAAAAAGTTTATTAATTCTTGGTAAATGTAATTTCAAGTTGATAAGGTCAAATTCATGTATTGGATTCTTTAAAGGATAAGCTCAAGTAGTTTAGGAAAAGGAGGAAAATCAGTTCTAACTCCTCCTAGGTTTTAGAATTGATAGGATAGATGCATGTATTTGACTTTTTGGAGTAGAATTTGACCTCCTTACAAGGATTTCGACTTGTTTTCATTATATATGAATGTAATGCAATGTATTATAGGTGGGATGTCTAATCTTTTGAGAGCCAAGGAGTAGCATATGCCCGTACTTTTCCTAAATTGAACACAAAGACAATTTGCAGACTTGTGAAGAGATTCTTGTGATTTGATCATTGGTATGAGTATTTTTCTTCAATTGTGTAATGTTTCTCTACTGTATATGATAGATTTTATGATCTCCATACTGTAATTGTATTCATTCTCAACTTAAGAAGTGATTTACAGAACTCAATCTTATGCTATGTATTGTTTTAAGTTGACCATTTTTGTTTACACCTTCAACTTGTAAATTGAAATAATATGCAATTTATGCTCAGTTTACACTTTCCTTTGCTTTACATCACCACTATACTACAAAAAAATCATCAGCATACCAATGTTTACTTCTATCTTTCCTTTGCCACAGTTGCATCCTTGTTTCTGGTTCATTAGGGTTTCATAAAAACAATGACCTATTTGAGAAGATGACTCCATCTCTTTTCTCATCTCCAACAAATCAAATTATCCATTAGTGAGTTTAATACCTAGCCTAACATCTTATTCATTCAGCCATTTAGTTGGCTGATCTAAATGAGAGATCCCTATTTGGGTTGGTAGGGCTAGCTACTCAATCCTAAATATTGGTATGTGGTTACCTCTTTGGTTTCTTTTCTCATCCTTCGGAAACTAAGGAGTGCTAACAGATTCCATTGTGAATATGATTTTTCAATCCAAGTGTTTGATGAAATCCTCCAAATAATTATAGTGTTTTGAAAGGAAGCCATTGTTAGATAAGCTCAAAATTGGCATGTCGGGGATGCGCCGAACTCCTTGTCAAATGCAAAGAAAAGGGATGGATCCTAGTTTGGTCACTGTTATAGTCAAACTTATACAACATATAAACATAATTCCCAACAAAAATTCAATCACTTTCTTAAATAGCCCTCTTCATTGCATCTTGATTCAAAATAAAAGTATCATTCAACAATGTTTACTAATGCATGCTCAACATATTCTAAAGCTTAATCTACCTACATCCAACTGAGGGGTATTTCTGTCTATACCAATCTTATACTGCAAATCATTGTTGTTGTTTCCATTACATAATCCTTTGCATTTAAGTCAGATGGAAACTTATTACAGAGACCTTTCTACAAGCTTTACAACATTTTCCAGTGTCTTTAGGTCTTATAGGACTTCCTCAGCTTGCTTTTGAAAAACACATATAGTCTTCACAGTCCTTAAAAGTGAAGTGTGTCAAAGTTTCCTAAAGATTCAGACATAGTCTCAACACCAACTGTTACAAATCCATTATGAATCCGGTAAGGAACAATGTTGTCATTACAAGCAGTAGAGATTTGAGCTATCTCATTTTCATGATGGGAAATATAAGATCCACCCCTCCACCATGAACATAAAAAACAGTAACCCAAATGTGCAACACTCATTGTATTGTATTCAATATGCCATCCTGGCTCATCAACTACTGTTATTTTCCTTTATGAATCTGACACGCTAGTAAGATTGTTAGTGTGGAGGTAGCATTAAATTTTTAATGAACCGATTGCTACAACACTAGCATATGGCTTCGATTGGACTATTTAAAAGAAAATTGGGAAATCTACACCTTCCTCCTTACCCAAGAGAAAAATGTCATGGCCCATAGAATTACTAGATAGCCCAACAATAGTTTCTTGGTTTTCAAAGTGCCCAACATCACCCAAATTGAATTTATAAGCTAAGATATTGACAAAGATATGATAAATAATGTAAAGGAAGAAGGAGGGATTGAGGTGGGAAGGTATTTTTATCCAACCATGTTTGATGTTGTATTTAAAACCTTTAGTCCAAACCAACCTCTCAGTCCTTTAGGAACGCCCAGGCAAGAAGATGCTCAAGAATTTCTTAGTTTTATTATGGATCAGTTGCACAATGAACTACTTAAACTGGAAGGTAGTGACCTAAATGGCTCTGGTGGAAACAAAATTTCATTGGTTACAGTTAGTGGCAATGATGATTGGGAGATTGTTTTCCCTAAGAATCGAACTGAAATAATTAGAACACAAACTTTTATGGATTCAGAACTAAGTGCCATATTTGGGGGGAAATTGAGGAGTGTTGCCAAATCAAGAGGTAAATATATGTCCTTTACTTATATATTTTTTTGAAGTGAGAAGCGAATCTTTGATTTGTATCCTTTTGTAGAAAATAGATTCTAAATTTTTACCTTTCATAGTTGCACTAATTTATAATCACATCGTCATCTAGATTATGGAGGGAATCTAGCGGAGACATTATTTTTCATAAACGTAATGTGTATAATAGTGAATGAAATGACTAAAGACAATTGCAAAAATAAAGAACAATAATGTTGTAGTGGGCATAAATTTTATTCTCTATTGGTTGCGTACAATGGTGGTAGCAATCTCTAAGAAGAGATGCATCCTGCTCCCATTAGCCAAAATCCTCATGCAAAAGGGTGATGCCCTTATTCATTAACATATACAACATAAAATGAAAGGAAACTAATATGGAAAGACCAAGGACAAAGCAGGTCGAAGGCCAAGAGTTGAGTGCCCCGAGTTTTAGTTGCAACAATGGATTTGCTGGGATTGTTAACTTTTCACTCCAAACTTTGATTGGGATGAAAGATAGCTTATTGGGAAGCTATGGTTGAGCTATATAATGTGGAAAGTGATATGAACCCTAAAAACAACATTTGAGAAAGGATCAAACCATGTGATTTTCAGATTTGACCTAAAACTTCTAAATTTAGGGGCTATTATAAAAAGGCCTTAACTGCCACCTAGATCACCATTTTACTTGGAAACACTGCTAATAAAACATAAATGGGATGAGATGGGACTTTCTTCATAGTTCATGAGAATGTTGGAAGTGACATGTCCCTATACTCAGGATGGTTTTGAGAAAACAATCACAAATGATCTGAGCCAACAAGCAACTACTAATGCAACCATGCAACTTTGATAGTGTACCTTCCTAAATTTGTATCTACATGAGGCACTATATACTAAATAATGTCTCTACATGCTTACAAAACGGATGCTTGACCAATGTCATTGAGAATTCAATACATTTTAAGAAAAGGTTCCCTATTGAAGATTTGGTGGCTTAGGATTGTTATTCTTGTGTATGGGATGAAAGAGATATGTTGGATTAGAACTATTACCCTTGTGTATGGTGTATTAAGTGGTATTTGATTAATCAAATTGAGGATGAAATCACTGAGTTTGCACTTTGTCGAAAGAAACATTTCCTTTCTTTATTGCATGCTACATTTGGAAGTTGGAAAATGCTAATGCTTTCAATTCAATGTTTTTGATCCAAAGTGTCTTAGAAACCATTTAGCACACACAATGAAGACCAACTTTGGCACCCTTTTGAAACAATCTATTCCTTATTCATTGGTTTATGATATTTGTAATATCTTGAAATTTATGCACTTAAATATACTGAAACTAGTTTTTAGGAGTATAAATTAGTAATATTGATAGTTCCCAAGCTAGGAAGAAAGAGGGAAGGGAGAAAGGAAGAAAGGAATTACAATAATGCACTGAAATGGAAAAAAAAACCATGTTATATGGAATTTACTGATAGTTTAAGTATAAAATAGAAACGATGCTTACATTTGGTTGTTGCATGACTATCTTTTGATTTATATACACGTTGGAAATTGAATTTTTATATTTCATAAGTGGTTTATGACACTTTGGCATATCTCTATACTCTCATACCAGCAGAAGCAGATGCAAAAGTGGATCCCGTGGATCTTTACACACAAGCTGCAAATTTTCGGGTTATGCTAGAACACCTTCTATTATATCATCCATCATATGGCATATGAATTCTATGATATATTAACTAGGCCAGCATACAGGACAAGGAATAACACTTCTTTACAAAAAATTCACCAAGACTTTAAAGGTTTAATAATTAAGTGAAAGATTCGCCAAGAGTTTACAAGATTTTATAATTCAGTGAAAGATTTGCCAAGTTTTTACAAGATTTTATAATTCTGTGAAAGATTCGCCAAGATTTTACAAGATTATATAATCGACTAAAAGATTTGCCAAAAAATTATATATACATATTATATTATTGATAAAATAACTTTCAATTTTTCCTATGTATCATGGGGATTCGCCCAATTATTATACATATAAATTTAGGGGGGGTTCTTAAAATCACCACTATCCAAAGCATGGTTCAGACATTTGCAGCCTCAGTGGATTATCTTGTGGGATGAATTGAGGGAAGATTTCCGTATATTTTGGGGTGAGAGAAAGTCATGGGATCTACTCCTTTCAGAGTTTTATGCCATGAGAAGAATGAAAGATGAAACCATCTCAAATTTCAGTAGGAGGTTTGCTAGTCTTTATTATAAATTGCCTAAAGAATTCCAACCTCTTGAAGTTTCTTCCATGCTCCATTATGTAACAACCTTTCAATCAGACTTATCTTTTCTTTTGATGGAGAGGAAGTCTATGTCTTTGTAGCAGATGCTCAACAATGCTCAGGAAGTTGAAGACAATATTCAAGCATGTAAACAGATTCAAAATGAGGAGTTGGATGCTAAAGAACATGGCAACGAATATGAACAAAGAAAAGTTGATTTGAATCTTGAGAAGAGGGTTAATAATATCGTATGTCCTCTTGAAGCTTTAAATGATGATGATTTTGCAAAGGATTATATTCCACTTATTGAAAAAAAAGGTTCTAATTTATCTTCTGATCCATCTCATCATAAGCATGAGGATGATTGTTTTATGTGTTCATTTGTAGACAATCAAGAAAATGAATTTGCAAATCAGCTTGTTGAAGAGCAGGTTGATGTCCTAATCTTTTTCTTGTTAGATGAAATTGCAGATGTTGTTGATTTGTGTATATATAATGAAAATGATGATGATGATGATGTTGACTTCCTAGAACAACCAATTGCACGTTCTCTATCATAAAATGTTCCTTTTTAGCAATGTAATGAGAGAAATCAGCCTACATATCACATCTACAAAGAAGAATATGAAGAAAGTACTGAATCAACTAAAGAAAATTATTTACCTTTATGCTTTGCTTTGTTTAAATTGTTGAAATAAATTTTAAAGATCATCATTGAGGCAAATGAATGTGTGCTGATGCAAAATCACACTGATTCATGGGAAACAATTGACAAGAAATTGCAGCAATCTTCTCATGTGTTTAATGACCCAGTTGCTTGTTATATGGAAGGTTTTATCAGTTCAAAATTCCATCCATTGGTCGAAAATGAATTTGAAAATGAGTGTGTTCATAAATCCAAAGAAATTGAAAAATGTGCATATGACAGCAGTGAAGAAAATGAAGAAGGTTTTGAATCAGGTGAAAGAACCTTGCCATGTTGTGTTTTTCTTCTTTCGAATTGCTGAAGAAAAATGTTTAGAATGTTCCAAATAATAAATCCTCCAGGCATGACGTTCAATATGAAGAAAGTGGTGGACTTGCAAATGAAAACTATCTTCCATTATGTTTTTCTTCCTTTGAATTGTTGAAAGTAAATCATGAGATAACAAAGGAAGCAGAGAAGTCTGACCACATTCACAATGACATTGTTTTACATGAGCAAATTGTTATCAATGAGGAATACCAACAACCTTCTCATGCATTTAATGACCGTGTCACTAATTACATGGAAGGTTATTTCAGTTCAGTTTTGCAGCCTGTGCTCAACTACCAGCTTGGAAATAAAGATGATGGTCAATCAACGTCAATGTTAGATATGGATTGCTTTCCACCAAGGGTTTCATTTCAGCTAGCACTGTCTTCTGATTCAAAAGATTGTTATTTCCAGCAGTCTCAACAGATTTTTCAGCCTCTTGGTGACAATCAACAGGTTAAATCACATAAAAATGAGAATACAGTGGAAGGGGTGAGACATGGTTGTTGTTTTGTGCATGTTTTAGAGGATCCCTTTGCAGTTTTGGTGGAGGCGACAAACAATCCCAATGTTTTTAATTTTTTGAGATTTGAATTTATAAATAAATTTTTGAATGACTTATCAATAAACAGGCTTTGGAGAAAGCATGTGCAAAGAAACCAAAAAATGGATAAAGTGCTTGCATGGTTGCATTGGAATTTTGATTTCACTTTATTGACATCTTTTTCAGCAGTTAGGGTAGGTAGAAGTGTGAATAGGCTCGGTACTACGAGCATTTCTTTTAGCAATCTGCAGTTCTCATTTTCAGCTTAGTTTAAGATTTCAGGTTGGAGCATATACAGTTTTGGGTTTTCAACGGATGCAGGTTACAAGTTACAATTGGAAAGTTGAGTTTGGGAGAAGCCCAATGGATAGGCACCTGGTCTACTATTCTTTTCTACCTCACAGGGAGGATAATATCCCCATTGAAGCCAATTGTTAGCACCATGATTTTCATATCTAAGGTTATAGGTTTGTCAATAATTTGCAAAGTCATGCATGTTAGCACCCATATTGTTTCTATGACTGGCAGGATCTAACATATCCAAGGGTTAGTTTCAAAAGGAAGCTTGTCATTTATTTGTTCCATTTCCATTTGCCACTGGGCACTATAAAATTTGCTACGTGCTATGTAAATCACTTCACCATGCAAAAGATTATGTCATGCAGTGGATTTCGTCGCGCAATGGATTTCGTCACACAATGAATTTCATCGCGCAGTGGGTTGTCGTGCATAGGATGTTGTCGCACAGTGGATTTCACCATGCAAAGGATTCTATCGTGAAGTGGTTTTCATCGTGTAGTGGATTTCGTCGCGCAGTGGGTTGTCGCGCATAGGATGTTGTCACGCAGTGGATTTCATCACGAAGTGGATTTCTGATCTGGTCATGTTCGTCCAGATCTCATCGTTGCGCAGTGGATGTTGTTGCACATAGGATGTTGTCGCGCAATGGATTTTTTCGTGCATGAGATGTTGTTGCGCAGTGGATTCTGTCGTGCATAGGATGTTGTCGCGCAGAGGATGTCATCACACAATGGATTTTCCTGTGCACAGGCTATAGGTTGCATTGCGCAAATGACTGGTTTAGTGGTCAACTTCAATATCACTTTCTGACCAACAAGAGAGGAATTTTTAAAATCCCCGAGAGTTTTTTGTTGAGCACAAACCAAATAATAAAAACTTCTCTTTGATTTTAAAAATGTTTCATATTTTGGGAGATTCAAATGGATCTTTGAGCCCTATTTTTCAGTTTTCATTATTTCCTTTCCGAGACATGTTTTTGCGAAATCTATTTCGGCTAGCTGGAGATGAATTTAAAGAAACCGAGAGATTTTTTTATTTATAACGAGCTTAAATACAAAAACCTCTCTCAGTTTCGGAAAATAGTTTTTTATTAGTGAGTTATGATTTCATATTTAACGCCTATTTTGCTAGTTTGTTGTGCAATCCGCTGCGTTTTTTGTTGTAGGTTACTGTTGCGTAGAAAATTTTTTGTGCAAGGGTGACATAGTGTCCAACAGTGCACATGATGGCTCATCACAACCATATGGTCGAATTTTGATAATGATCAATGATTGTAAATAATATTTCGATTACGATTATGATTTGACAAAGTTGGGTTTTCTATTTTTAGTGAATCCGTTGAAGTTATTGTTCTCCTTCAAAGAAAACAGATCCATGATTCTAGGAGGGAGTAGTTCGACCTTAGAAGCCAAGTGTGACATTAGTTTTCTATATATGGGGATCATTTTCATGTAAACAGGGTTGGTTGGAAAAAATAGTATAGAAAATAACTATTGTATGTAATTTGAGTTTGACCGAAACTTAATGCAAAGGTCCTGTAACCTTGATGAAAATATTATAATTGTAGCAATTGGATGTATTTTTTTCCTTTCTTTGCGTACGTGCTTCCTGTTATCTTTATTCATATCTTTTTCTGTCTAATTTGGAATGAATTTTCAAACCCGTGGATTTGCTGCGCAACACCCCTTTTTCACACCATTTAGACAAAACATTTTTCTTCTAAAAGTTAACTCTGAATTCACCTGCAACGGTGCTCCAAGTTACTTCTTGTGTTTTCTCCTCACCACACATTACGAATTTTCACTGAAGACTGTTTCTCGCTTAGCCTTATCCTCTCAAGTTTAAGTCACCGAGTCATTTGTTTCTATTGTGTTTCTCAAATCGAATCCATAGCCCAAAGTCTTACTTTCTTGTGCCAATATAACCAGAACCCATTATTTGAAAGGTGTTAAATCTAGCCACAACTTTAAGGCCATATCCCGCATGGAGACGAAGTCTCCTGAGAGATCCCTCTCCAGGTCCGAAAGACTAGTTTCAGGCCTCAAAGTTGGTTGAAACAATTACCTCTGTCGTCTGTTTATCAACCGAACAGATTTACAGAGTGATAATAATCCCCACAAAAGTCTCCCTTCCAAAACTACATACATTTGGGTCCTACAGTCACCCATAAGCCATCTCGGGTGAGACTGCATTGTGCAATATATGCGCAGTGTTGCCTTATGGTTTTCAGAAGGGTTGATAGTTTGCAGGGTTTTGTTGGAAACCTAAAATAGAACCCGGGTCGTCCCAAAAATCTCCAACAAGAAGGTATTGATTTCCATGAAATCTTTTCACCAATTGTTAAGCTTGTTTGCATTCATGCTATATTAGCACTAGTTGATTTATCTGATCTTGATTTGAAGTAGTTAGATGTTAAAACAACCCTTTTGCATGGAGATTTGGATGAGGAGATATATATGGAACAACCAAAAGGTTTTATTCAATATCGCAAAAGAAGATTTGTTTGCAAGCTCAAGAAGTCATTGTATGGCCTGAAGTAGTCTCCTAGGAAATGGTACAAGAAGTTTGATTCATTCATGGTGAGAAA
>WSFP011465158.1:0-18441 GCA_009831015.1 Picea engelmannii
TTTGTTTACAACCCTTCCTGATCTTAATTCAATTCCATTAAATGGAGCTGGCATTATTACATATGTAGGGAAGGTTTGTACTTCAACGTTTTGTATAGGTTGTGTCGACCTGTTACTTGGGTTAGGGATAGGTTGTGCAAGAATGGGGGTAGGCCGAGGAGGGTTTTGGATGGGTGCAACTTGCATTGGTTGCTCAATATTTGGATTCATGGGTAGTGAGAGTTGTTGTTGTAATTGTGGGGGCGAAAGAAGGGTAGGGGGGTTAAATCCTGGGAGTAGATGTGAAATATTCGAAGGGTATTGTGGATAGGTGGGAAACTTTGTTGGTTGGAAGGGAACATTCCCATATATAGGTCCTCTCCACCCTTGTTTCCAAGGTTGTGTTTGTGTCAACCACTAAGGGTAAGACATGGGGGGGTACCCATTGTTGTTGGGGGTATTGATGTTGAGTTGGGTCTGCAAACATGTTGGGGTTTTGTTGTCTCCATGGTCTCCTAAGGGGTAGGATGTCTCAGGTTCTCCTCCTCCCTTGAACATGGCCTTGAGTCCAGGTAGAGAAGGGAATTCATTAGTAGGATGGTCCTATGCACAGAGACCACAAATTTCAATAACATTAAGGGGGCATTCCTTTTCGGGGTGTTTCCTCCTACATTGATGACAGAAAATTGCTAATGCAACATTTTCTTCCTCTTGTTTTCTTTTAATTTTCATGGTATCTAGTTGGGAACTGATGGTGTTTAGGATATCTGTTTTAAAGTTTACTAATAGATTTTCCAGTTCAATCCTAGTGACACCTCCAGATGTGGGTTTAACAATTTTGTTGGTAGGGTCGCTTATGCTTTTCCCCATTTTAGCTTAACTGCGAGAGTATCTTTTACAATACTCTGCTATGTCTACAAATGGATTTTGGTACACCTCCCTAGAACTCATAAGGTTTAACACTTCAATGCAATCATCCCTCGCACCCTTTAGAAAGACAGTCCTAAGAGTAGCTGTGTCTAAGGAAAATTGCTTAGTCTTTTGGTAATTGTATAAGAACCTTTCTAGGTAGTCTTCTAAGATTTCTTCTTCTGATTGATGCATTTTGAATATATCATTCCTAGCACCCCTAAGTCTGCAGTAATCTTGGTATTTCTGGAGGAAGGTCTCCTTCATATCATCCCAAGACAAAATGGTGTGTTCCTCTAAGCTCATGAACCACCTTAGTGCTAAATCTTTTAGTGTAGCTGGGAAAAGTTTTAATTTTTGAGCATTATATGTGTAGTTATAGCTCCTACACAATATGTCAAATTCAAATAGGAATGACTCAGGGTCTTCTATTGACATACCTCATAAATGAGGAAGTGAATATAATGGAATGTTCTCATAGCAACGTCTTTAGCGATATCCAATATCGGGAATCCAAATGTTTATGTTTCATTAGATATGTTTCCCTCTTCTTCTTCCATGTCTCCAAACAACCTGTAGGTAGGTGGTGAAGTTTCTCCACTGAGGGATGGTTCCAACACTGGGTTTCTTGGTATCTCTAGTTGTTCCAAGGTTTTGTGTGGGCTTCCAACAACAGATGCAACCTCTTCTATTACTACCTCTGTTTCTTTTCTAGTTTCTCCTTTGGATGGGGTTGCTAGTGCTTCCTCCCTTTCTTGTTGTCTTATGTCTTCAATATGAACAGTGGCTTCATATTTAGTGTTCTTTATTGTTGTTGCAATTGCTGCCTTTGAGCTCTCTCCTCTGAGAATTTTTCCTGCACAAATTTTTGATGAATTAGTATAAGGGGGGGTTCTTTTTGTTGTTTTCTTTTCTATCTTTTCTGAGATTTTAGGAGCAATAAACCTACCATTATTATCCCTATATCTACTCATAAAAGAAATTTAAATTAAATGAATAAAAAACTCAGATTCCTAATTAAAGGTAGGAGGACAACCTGACTTTGGAGTAACCCCACCAAAGTGGATGCACATGTTCTTACCTCTCGTCTTATTGTCTTCTCTCTGCCCTCAGATCACCCTCAAATCCAATCCAATACTTCATCAAACAAATCAAAAACTCAAAATGCTACCTATTACCGTTTACAACTCCCCGACAACGGCGCCAAAATGTTGGTGTATAAATATGTTCAATATATATCTTACACTAATTTAAATGTCAATCCGGGATTCGTAATCAAAAGAGTTGTTACACTATATGTGCCGAGAACAGGTAACCTACCTAAGTCTGTTGCATATAGGAAATAATTAATAACATAAAAAATTTGTTTCTAAGATTTCTAAATACTTCAAATATCTTTGAACTTAAAAGAGAAAACTGATAATGAAACTTAAACAAACAACCAATCAAAGAGATGTTGTCCTAAAGAAACAAGTCTGTTCATTTCAGGCTCATGAATTAAAGGGACAGACTTAAGAAGATTGTCTCCTATAGAAATCAAAACAGTAACTAGCAATCAATTCCAATCTCTCTTGAAATCAAAACCAACTCCAACTTCATGTAATTCAATCAAACCAACACAAGGAATATCCAGTATAACTGAGAGACTTTATTGCAGAGCATGAAGATGAGATATAAAGTGTTCTAATTCCTTGATATACTAATTCTACTGCAATCATAAACTCAAGATATCAGTCCACGCTTCAAATAATTAAATGGCCATCTTTAACATCTAAGAATGAAGTATCTATTCGATCTAGAACCTTCTTATTCACACCAATCCAAAACAATTAACTCAATGCTGAACTCTGAAAATAAATTAAAGATCAATCACACACACACTGTGTTGTAAAATATCCACACAAACACACATAACGTATACAAGGAGGTTTACCATGGTTGGGGCAGTGGGACCTTGCCGAACTAACAAGGAACCTCTTAAGAAAGTAACAGACTAAATCTTTTCACTCACATTCAAGAATTGACATAAAAGATCTTTTTCATTAATTCAACTGGTAGATTGGATCAACAGTCTTTTACTTCATACATAAAAACGATAATTATTGTCTAGTTCTGATAGCATACTTCATTACATTCCCTATTATTCACTAACTATTATCTATACAACATTCCTTATATAAGGTAAGATGATACTATCAATATCTATGGATAATCATTAAAAAATTTGAGAGATTTTACAATTAATATGTACATCGAATTTCTAGGAATCGATTCCATCCTCATGACACGAAGTGCGTGAGCGATGGAGTCTCTCGTATTCTGGAAAACTAATTTGGGAGCTTCTGTTCAACTGCCTTCTTGAAATCTTCACCACCCTACTGGTCCAACTGGCGCATTCTGGAAACAGAGGTTTTGGTACCGGAATACACACAGTCGTGAGTCTGGTACCAGAATGGATGCAGAGCAGACAGTACCAAAATGGATATGGAACATAGTACCGAATCAAAAATACCTTGGGTACTGTAATATCTTTGGTGTCGAATTGCACGATGTCTGGCAGTACCAAAATAGCGCAAGTACCGGATAAGCTACTCATGAGTCAAACTATTAGGACTATACAAAATAAAACACTTTAATTGAATTAATCCAAGAAAGTTAAACAAAACATACTTTAAATCATCAATTACCTCTTGTGATCATGAACACAGTCAATAGGTATGTGTGTGGGGGGGAAATAGTGAAGTATAAGCTCATAACATAGGCAAAGAGTCTTAGATACAAGGTAAGATAGGGCATTATTTATGTCAAAACAGGAACTCAACACTTAGGGATGGAGAAAATGTATGCATAGGAAGAGGTCTCAAACCTTTTTGGCATCGTGATGATGTGAAGGAATGGTCAAAAGGAGAAATTTACCAAGAAAGGGTGCAATCGGGCCAAGGAATGACACGATTTGAATAGAGGTTGAGCGCAATTTTAACAAAGGAACAAACAAAAATAGGCTGAGTGCATTTTAAAACAAGAGCGAGTGCAAATGGCAGAGTTGAATTGGAATAATGGGATAACCCAATTCCATTTTTTAATGCGCCTAGGGTGGAATTGGTTGCACACATGCGCACACGAGTTGCCATGTGTGAGAAAATTTGAATTTGAAGGCTCATTTTTGGGGGAAATCTAATGATACGAAGTTAGATCAATGCCCAAGTCTTTTGACTTGGATATTTGATCATGAAAATGTCTAAGGTTTGCATATTCAACTTTGATTGCCATAAACTTATTCAATTAAATGTCATCGATTCTTGGTTACCTGAAATTGTGGACAATTACTGGTGTATATTGTCATATGGCACTTCGTTTGACACCTCATACGACACTTCATACGACACCTCATACGACACTCCATATGGTACCTCTGTGCTAAATGCATTTTTAACTTTTATAATGGATAGCCTACAATCTTGGAATGGTTTTGACAGTCATAGTGATTGAGAGCAGAGGTAGAATGTTCTATTATTATTGATTTTTCCACCATTCTTACTCAATCCACTCGCATAAGGAATGTAATTTCAATCCTACAATGAACAACCTGTAACGAAAATAAACCAATAAAGTGGTCTATTAAGGATATGTACAACAATTTATAGCACACAGGAGATTAACATTTCAAAAATAAAATGACTGTTGATGTAATAACCTGTGTCATGAAAACAATACATGAAGTTTTACAAAGATTTACTTCTCTAGGAAATGATCATTTGTCAAATCATGAACTCCTCCCCCACACCTAATTATTGTGACACCTCACAATAAAAAATATAGGAAACCAATCAGTTCTCCCAATAGACGAAGATTTATAGTTTGTTAAGTGTAGAGATAAATTTCACAGATTGGTTTGACGAGATAGTTAGAATATGGCCCCACCTATAGGATAGAACATCCTACATATATATAAAAAGAGGTAGGCAAGAGAGTTTCAAGATAGTCTCAAAGTTAGTTCGCAATGGAAAGTTTATGGAGTTCATTAACCCTATATTAACCATACATACTTCATGTCAGCTTTGTCTACAAGTAATGTCGTACATCAGGACAATTTTAAATTTATTATTTATTTTTTGTTAGATTACCATCCTCGCTAGGTAGAATGCCCTGTTGCAAGCAATCTTGTTCAGTACTCTGATGGTTTTACCTAGTCATACCATAGGTCGGTACCTGCTACCAGCAGACTTGTTCAGTATCCCGATGGGTTAGCCGCTTACACCCTTAGAGACTGGCCCTCCACATTTTAATATTTTAGTATAGGATTGTTTTATGCAAGAATATGGGGGGACAACTCCGAAAACATTTTTTTTTTTTTTCAATTGGGATGGTATTTATATTAGAGGATGACTTTTCGTTATATTTCTTACTGATTGTCCTGATGTAAGGGGTACTTAAGAGGACGTGGCCTATCTAAATATATGATATAATCAATCTATTTAGTGTGTAGTGGATGGTACCATTGAGAAAGAACAGAAAGGTATCTCTAGGCTCAACTCACTTTCTTATTTTGTAAGTTATTGTGATGTTTCCATGACTAACCACTAATCAGACCTCCTTATTACTTTTTAATAAAGATACTTTACTCACTTACTCAAGTTTCTTGGGAAAAATGTATGAGAGATTTTTAATATCGATGGTTACAGTATCACTTCCTTATATAGTGGTGAATATTTTCAAGAGAAACTACTTTTTAAAATGCCTTAAGAAAAGAGAAGATGGTTTTTTTTAATTTTTTTTGAAAACATATGGCTAATTACAACAGGTCAATATTCATTTGATGCTTAGTAGACAACAAGGTTCAAGTGTAACAATGTTTTGAAGAAAAATCCTTCTTTTATATTTCCTTGAAACTGTCTACTCCTGGTGAAATAGATACCTATAGAAATCTCTATAATTTCTTATTAACAAAATTCAAAAACTATTTACATACGTACAGTAGAAAATTCAGAAAAAATTCAAGAACAAGGGGAGACTTCCCCATCTACAAGACCAATGCCTTGTCAGTTGACATGACCTGTAGAAAGTCTTCTTTGGAAATGGGCTTATGATAAAGTTTGAGTCAATGTCTATTTACTACAAAGGAGACTTGTCCATTGTCAATTGTTTCGATTTTCACAGCTCCATTGTCATATACAACGACCACCTCGTAAGGGCCCAACCACCAGGTGGTGAGTTTTCCTTTGAAGGTTTAAATCAGGAATCAAACAACAAATCCCAATCATTAGGATGGAAGTGTTTCTTCTTAATAAACTTGTCATGCCACTTTCTCCTCTGGTTTTGGACTAATATTGTTCATTGGATGGCATCTTGCCTGATCTCATCCAACTCATTCAATTGTAGGTCTCGTTGTTTCTGAGCCTTGTCTAATTTTAATCCCAATTCTGCGGCAATACAGAAGGTCCTTACTTGGAATTCTATTGGTAGAAGTACTTGCTTCCCATACACTAGCTCATAAGGGGTATGCCCAGTGGTGTTTCTCCAGGTTGTCCGGTAAGCCCACAAAGCCTCTAGAAGCCTATCAGCCCAATCCCAGTGATGTAATTGAACAGTCTTGGTCAAGATAGCTTCCAGAACTTTGTTTGTATATTCTACCTGACCATTAGTTTGCAGGTGGTATGGATAATAATTACAATGTTTAATCCCATATTTCTCTGTTAGCTTTCTCATCATCTTGGAAGTGAATTGAGTGCCTTGGTCTGTAACAATTTCACGAGGGACACCAAAATAGGTAAAGATTTCTTCATAAATGAATTCGACAATAAACTTTTCTGTATCCCTAAATAGGGATTTTTCCTCCACCCACTTGGTGACATAGTCTGTACAAACCAAAATATAGTTCTTCTTACAGGACATGGGAGAAATTGGTCCTACAAAGTCAAGGGCCCATTTTTCGAAAGGTTCTATCATAACTTGGGCATGCAAGGGAATTTCTTCAACTGATGTAGGTCTTCCTATCCTTTGGAAACTATCACAACTCCTCACATACTTGGAAACAAATTTGAAAATGCTAGGCCAATAGTAACCTGAATGTAACACCTTATATGTTGTACGTTTGATAGAAAAATGGCCACCACATGGTCCATCATGACAACTTCATAGTATTTCTGGTACCTCATCCTCTTGGACACATCTACGAATAATCAAATTAGGACCTGTACGAAAAAGGTCATGGCCAACCCAAGAGTAATGAGCACTTTGCGTGATAATTTTACACTTTTCATGAGGTAACAAATGAGACGGTAACTTCCTAGTAGCCAGATAGTTTTCCATATCCGAAAACCACGGGGTATTTATAGAGAGGGAAAAAAGGTGCTCACGTGGGAAACTATCATCTATAGGAATATCATCATCCTCAGTTTTTATTCATGAAATAAAATCAACTACCAAATTCTCCTTTCTTGGTCGGTCAAGAACGGTGATGTTAAACTCTTGCAATAGCAGGAGCCACCTAGTCACTCGTCCATTAGTATGGGTTTATTCATGAGAAATATAATGGAGGAATGTTCTATATGTACATATACTTCGTAACCTGTAATGTAATGACAAAAATTATTGATAGCATGAACTACTTCCAAGAATTCCTTCTCGGTAACTGTCTAGTTTAGCTCAGCAGGGGACAAGTTCTTGCTCACGAAATAAATGGCATAGGACTACTGGTCCTCTTTCTTCCCTAATACTCCTCCTATTGCGGTGTCAGAGGCATCAATAGATATGTGAAATGGGAGAGTCTAGTTGGGCCCTCTAAGAACTGGTGCCACAAACAACTTGGATTCCAGGGCTTCAAAGGCAGTTTGACACTGCTCATTCCAAACAAAATCAACATCCTTTATTAACAATCTAAACATGGGTGCAACAATATTTGTAAAATTTTCAATAAACTGTCGGTAGTATCCGGCATGTCCAAGAAGCTTCTCACCTCTTTCTGAGTTTTGGGGGGTGGAAGTCTGATGATGAATTCAATCTTTGAAGGATTGACTTTTATCCTTTCAAATGAAACATGGTATCCTAGAACCACTCCTTCAGTTATCAACATTTTAAATTTTTCATGACTTGGAGATAGGTTCATTTCTTGGCATCTGATATTTTTATAGGTTTTCTAAGGCTTCCTGGTAAATGTTTCCATAAACTGTGAAGTCATCCATGTAGACCTCCACACAATCATGAATAAGCTCAACCAATATCCCTAGTACCTCTTGTTGAAATGTAGCAGGAGCATTACACAATCCAAATGGTAAAACCTTATAGGCATAGGTTCCCCAAGGACAAGTAAAGGTTTTCTTGTCCTGATCCTTGGTTGCTATGAGAATTTGATTGTACCCATTATATCCATCTAAAAAGGATAAATACTTCTTTCCATACAAGGTATCCAAAACTTTGCCGATGAAAGGAAGAGGAAAGTAATCCTTCAGAGTGTCTTTGTTGAGTTCCCATAAATCAACAAAAATTCTCCATTTCCCGGTCACTTTCTTTGGAACCACTACAAGCAAGGACACCCACTTACTATCGGAGATGGGATAAATAAATACAACATTTAATAACTTTTGGATCTCCTATTTTACTATATATTTGAGTGTTGGGTTCATCCTTCTCTGGGGTTTCCTGACAAGTGTTACTTCCCCTTGGGTATATATGTGATGGATGCATGTGTCAGGGTGTATACCCTTCATGTCAGTGTAATCCTAGGCAAGTGATCATGATTGTTCTTTAAGGATACTTACTAATTGTTTTTGTTGGTCTGCATCTAGCCCAGAGTTTATATGTAGAAATTTTCCTGGGCTAATCTCGTATGGAATGGTATAAGACATGGTAGACTCATATATCTCAAAGATAAAAGATGTCAAAGAAAAAATGGATGGGTCCAATTGTTCCTGAAATTATTTCCCAAACATGTACTCAAATTGGGGAAAATATTGTGGAAAATCAACACATGTGATAGCAGAAATGAACTAGTTTAGCACATTTTTTGTTGTGTGCTCCTGAAGTGCCCATGCATGGTCACTTGGCAATATGGGTTATTCCCAGTCCTCATTATTGTATGGACATTAAAGCTACCATACATTCTCCATGATGGGTTGGATTGGAGGCTATATGGTGAGCTTCTGGATAGAAAGTCCATTTGAGATGGTCATTTCTCCCTCTCTATAGCCAATAAATGCATTGGTTGTGGCTAACCAAGGTATTCCAAAAATAACGGGATGAACTTTGGTAGGATTGTAATATTCCTAGGGCCGAACCCAATTGTAAGTGTAAATACAAATGTACTTAAGTTGGTGAATTGTTTTGATATCATTTTTGTATGCACATTTCATGGCATAGTGCGCGCATGTACTGCGCAGTAAAATGAGGAAGAGTGCACATTCTAGGATATCGCGCGTAGCATCTTAAGTGCGCATGATGTTGAGGCCAGGGAGCCTTTGTGTATATGATATGTTTTATAGGCTGGTGAGCCAGTTATTATAATCTAGTATGTTTATGTTTTGATTAGGCTGGAGAGCCTAGATGTTAAAGGCCAGTGTGCCTGTTTTTGTACATGTCTCATATTTAATATAAATACATCGCTGCACGTAGACTGACCACGATAAAAGAGATGGGGGAATAAGCTCCACTGGTTAGAGAAAGGGTAGGGCTAAGTTAAGGAAAGGGGCTAAGCTAGGGATCTCGAGCCAAAAAGGAATATTATATTAATATTTCTTTAAATCATAAAGTATGGATAATTATTTTATCCTAAGTTCTAAAGTTGGGGACAAGTGGGCCAACGTAGCTCCCAACATGAAAAGTGTCAATTTGGGGACATGCATACATATTTTTGGGACTGAGTTTCCACATCATTCATACGATCATCTTTTCCATGATTCCTTCCATCATTCAGCGAGGATTCCATGACCATTTTCACTCACATAGTCAGTTATCCTCAAAAAATCATTTCACTGTATCTGAACCTGTATCCATAGCCATTTTGTGTTGGTGTACCTGGTTAGCTTGGGAATATGGAATAAAGAAGTGAGTTTTCAGGCCTGTGGGATACTAAAGAAGTGGGTTGTCAGGCCTGTGGGATATTGAAGAGGCAGGTTGTCAGGCCCGTGAGCAATTCTCTGGGTGAGAGAATTGTTGGGAGTCGATTTCATGAAGGTTCTAAACTGTAGCTATAGGGATCTGAGACTTCCTGTCGGGCATGTTGCTGAAGCCCTGGAAGGGAAGTGGGGAAACCAAGGGACTGTTGAGAAGAGAAGGGGCACACTTTCTTGGGTGGGACCGCCATGGGGGGGAGAATTAGAGACTGTAGGTTGTTAGTTGAGTGAGCACCGTGACAAAGTCTTTCCTATTTTCCATGAGCCATTAGCATGGTTAGGAACCCTTTACTCGAGTGGAGTTTAGTCCCATATCGGGGTTGACTCACTGTTGAGAGTGATGAATAGTGTGGTCTAAGGCTGGGAGGTTTGTGGAAGGCCTGCACGCAGTTGGTGACATTCTTACCAAGATAAGTTCCAATTGTGTGATAAGTTTACATACTACATTGTTATTTACATGTTTATTTTTATGGGTATTTCCTGTATATGTTGCATGTATGTGTTCACTATTATTTCATTATGAATGCATGCATTGACAAAATGTATTTGTCTATTTACGTTTTACATGTAAATCTTCTGCAGGTGTTCTATGTGCATATGTTTTAATTTCATATAGTTAGAAAAATTTATGTAGCATAGATTAGTTAGATGCTGAGTATGTTACAGTATGTTCCGCACAGATAGCGGTTGTGTTCTCTGGCGTAGCGTGACCTGGAATGGATGGTCGGGGACATTACAGTTTGGTATCAAAGCATGAAAGAATGTTCTGGAGTGGCATTTCCTGGCCTGTGGATGGATGGGGATGTTACAAATTGGTATCAGAGCATGAAATAATGTTCTGGAGTGGCATTTCCCAGCCTGTGGATGGTTGGGGATATTACAAATTGGTATCATAGCTTCAGTTTTTAACACTAAGACTGGATGGGCCAAGAAAGTTGAGTTGAAGCAAAATGTCACAGAGGATTTATTTTGAAGTGGCCAAATTTCAGTTTGTAGAATGTCCATGGTAAAAAGTAACGACAACTGGGCGGAAATGAGGAAAAGCCCCAATTTTTGTGGTTGAATTCATGAGAAAATGGAAAACTTCAGCCAAGTGATGAGATATATTGATTTAATATATTTTCTAGCAAATTCGGACCTGGAATTCGTCGAATTTGAAGTTACAGTGAGTCCATGACAGTTGGAGCGAGTTTTATAATTAAAATTCCCGAATCACAAATTGAGTTTGGGAAAATTTCATTCCAGAAATGTCAACCCACAACGATCTATTGTTATAGAGGGTGAGCTGGTGTTATCGGTGTGAAATTGAATGAATTTCATAGTTGTCGAATGTCTATGGTGAATGTGCACAGTTAGGTGCACCAAAAATTCATGTGGCATAGTGAAAATCTCGGGATAAGTAAAATTTGGCACTACGCGACAAGGAATTGGCGTGCTGATGCGCGCGTTAAATTTTGGTGCTGTGTAGAAAAATGATAGCGTGTAGGTGCGCGCAATAAAAATTTAGTACCGCACGGAAAAATATGGTGTCATGGTGTGTGCGGAAAATTTTGGCACTGCACAGAAAATGTGGCATGCAGGTGCGCGTGGTAAATTATGGCGTCACGTAGAATAATATTGTGTGTGGATGCACATGCTAAATTTAGCATTGCAGGGTGTGCACACACATAGTAATGGTGCACGTGGTGTGCGCAATATTGCAAAGTGTTATAAGCCTAGAATTCATAGTATCATCTGGTGACTGGAAAATTTTCACTCTGGATGTATTTTGGCTTGCAAATAATATTTCATTTCTACAAATTAGTTTCAAGGAAAGGAAAGGAAAAGGAAAATTCATGATTTTTTACGCTGAGTTGTTTTTCCTAACCCCATTGTGACAAAAGCAAGGGAAGTAGTGCACCAAACCCTCAAAATGGTCATTAAGCATAAGTTTTTCCTCATATACTGCATTCGTGCTTGAAGAATAAAGAACGTGCTTAGATCGACGGTCGATCTAGCGGTGCGTAGATCAACGAATGACAGTGGATTCCAGACCCCCTCGAATGTTATGTTTTTAACGACGTGTGGGGAGGTTTCCGGAATGGTGATTAAAAAGTACGCATAGATCTACGGTCGTCATGACAGTGCGCAGATGGACGATCTATAGGCGATTCCGGACCCCCTCGACCGTTCTGCCTTTAACGATGGGGGGGGTCCAAAATGAGGTGGTTTTTTCAGTGGGCCCTATCCCAATGTGTCATCAATCCATTGCATAAGATATCCCCTCTCCAGACAACTTACCACCATACCGACAATACCATACTGCTCCTGCCTCATGACGTCATCCTCCATTATCCCTCCATCTTCATCCCTACATTTGCAATAAACCAAGTTAGGATAAAATCAATAGGTCAATAATGTTAGTAATAAGTTTAGTATAGTTAGGTTTATGTTAGACTGGTTACTAATAAATTAATCATTAATTAATTAATGATTAATAATTGAGTTAGTTGTTAATATTTAGGTTAGTTTGTCAAAATAAACATTAATAAAAAAATAAACAAATATTAATTAAAAAGAATTAAAAATGAAATATTAATTAAAACACAAAACTAAAAAATAAAATATAATACAAAATATAACAATTAAAATAAAAAAAAAGTAATAAAACAATAATAAAAAATATAATAAAAACAAAACAAAACAAACAAACATGTAATAAAACATTAAAATCAAAATAAAAATATTAAAAAACAAAAAATAAAAAATAAAAACCAAACTAAAGCATATCCTAAGTTCTACCCACCCCCCAACTCCATGCATACTTTCCCCAAATCAATTTAAATAAACGGACAAAAACAATTTTGGACCCCCCCTTGCCATCTGAAACTTAACGCTTCGGGGGGGTCCAGAATGAAGTAGTTTATAAAACCACCCCTATACACGTGGCCGCTCCACAATCCAGTGGACCCCCCCCACCCAAAAACCGCTTACCACCTCAGGGGGGGTCCGGAATACCACTCTTCCCCCCAAAAAAACCGATTTTGCAACTTTTTGACCAGTTGGCTTGCAAAGAGATTTTCGGGAAGAATAAATCAAATTTTGAAAAACTGAGAGATTTTTTTCTCCCTAACGGGATGAAGAACAAAAACCTCTCTCATTTTTTGCATAGGTACCATGAGCAGGGAGAATCAAATCCATCTTCAAGGCCCATTTTTTCAGTTTTTCATTTTCCTGTTGCAGTCCTGATTTTGCGGGAGGTGTTTCAGTGAGCTGGAGGCGAATTTGGCGAAACCCAAGGAGGATTTTGTCCAGAACATGCCCATATACAATAAAATCCTTCTGTTTTTTCCCATGTGTCATAATTAAAGAGAAACATATGTCTGTGTGGACCCCTTTTGTTTGCAGAAATTTGGCCCGTCTTTCATGGTGAATAGTTCAATATTTTTAGGGATTTTTGTTATTTTTGGCCAGGATTGCCCATCTGTCAAAGAAGGACCTCGAAAGTGACACTATTGATAGGTTTTTGTCCCCTTAAAATGGGATATGATCCTGTTGTTTTGGAAACTGTTTGATCTTGTACTATTTTTAGTATTTCAGTTCATGTTTAATAGGATCTCTGTTTTTTATGTAAAGGATATAAAGCCTATGCTTTCAAGGTGAATGGGGAGACTGGATAGTGAAGAATAGCATGGGAATGTTCCCATCCATTTTATAAATGTTTCTAAACATGTAACTGACTTTTATGAATGAATACAAAGGCACTATATTTCCAGATTCCTATGTTGTGTTTAAGTGGTGAAGTTTTCCCTGATGTAATTTGTCATTTTCCTATTTCACATGCTTCTTTCTTTCTGTATTGTTTATGAGAAGATAATGTGTAGGATTTTTCCTTAACACCCTGTTCTAGCTCGAGACAATATCTATCTTTTCTTCCAAGTTTGATATGAAGAATTCAGATATACTCTGCTTTACATTTGAAATGAATTTCAATCTATCCTTCTTTTCCCATATTATAAGCTCAAAGGATCCACTGGCATGATTATCCTACCTGGTCATATTTTGTCTTAGTTATCCATTCATATGTTGTCTTTTATTTTTGACTCCATTTTTCCTAATGACCCTTTGTTTTCTCAACCAAAAACTTTAAAACAAATCTTGTTCTGCATAGCTAGCCTAAGATCAAATCTCAAACAAAGTCATATCAGACAGAGAGATCCCTCTCTAAGTCTTGGAGGGATAGATCCAAGAATCAAAGTGGTTTTGATGTTGCCTTTGTGACTTCCCCCACAGCCTTGGGAAAATTATAGAGTGCTAACACAAAGCACAACATGAGTATAAGTTGTCCCGCGAGAGTGTAATCAATGGTGCGTGCATATTATTGTGCGCGGTGGGGGAATATTGAACTTTGGCATGGTGCAATGCATAGAGAAAAATGCATGTGGAATATAAATGTGCGATACAAAGAACTTCATGCAACGGGTATTAGTGCAAGAACCAAAACTGTGCGTGGTAGATATTGGCGCACGACACAAAAGTGCGCGCAAGTTATTGGCGCAACAAAGAAGTGATACACAATGGTTTTAATGTGCGAAAAATACGATTTGCCTTGTGATGTTGCAACACATGGTAAATATGGGTTCACATATTGAAATTTATGTGCGCGAAGTTGTTTGAAGGGTGAAGAACAACAGAAACAGTGAAGGGTAAATTATAAGACCCAACTAGCTCCATGGAGCCATAAATTTCTGCTCAAGACTCGGAATTGAGCATGTGAGTAGGCGTTGGAAAGGTATTGGAAAATGGAATATAATTATCCACCTATAAAATTGATCAAGGCATTCAAATTTCTAGGAAATCATAAGAAAGGATTCTTATATATATTATTGAACCAGAATGGTTCATATTTTCATGAAATTGTTAAAACAGTTAGCATGACAAAGTTTTATTCGCTGCACATTTTGTAGAGTTAACAACAACTAGATCAAGATCAGCTTAGAGTCTAGAGTAATGGAAGAAGCATAAGGGAATTACAACCAAGAATATGAAGTCAGAGGGATGGTTGTCCATTTGGGCATTGAAGGAACAAACTCCAACAGACGTGGAGAAGAAAGGAATGAAAACATGAATATGGCAGAGACCATTAAAAATTTGCAGAAGGATGTCCAAAGCCATAAGGATGATAATGAAAGGCTTATGAGAGCCAAGTAGAAGCAGGATGACTTCAACATGAATTTATTATGGAGCTTGAACAAAATAGAAAAGAAATTGGATAAGGAGAGTGGCTCGAGCAAATCGGGAAGTCACAAGTCTCACGATGAGAAAAGAAAATAAAGAAGTGTTAGAATACATCACCATCACTCCCGAAGGAATTCCAATAAGAGGGAACACAACAACTCAATTCCATCCCCTGTCAGGAAGCATAAGAGTTATGTGATGGATGAACTACAAGGAGAAATGAACAAAATCAAACCTCTTACATTTGATGATGAGCACAAGAAGGATGAAGATGCAGAAACATGGTTGTTGGGCATGAGAAAGTATTTCCAATTGCATAATTATTCTTCTCATGCAGAAGCTAGAATTGAAATCTATCAACTCAAAGGGAAAGAATCCATGTGGTGGGATCAACTTGTGCATGTGAAACACATCAAAGAGGAAAGTGTTACTTGGAGGGAATTCAAGAAGTGTTTCGAGACGAAATGCTTGACTAAGAGATACTATGACAATAAAATGAAAGAGTTCTTTGAACTCAAGCTTGGGAGTATGACCATTGATGAGTATGAGAGAAGGTTTTTAGAACTGCTGAAGTATGTCTCTTTCATCAAGGATGAGACAGTGATTATTCAAAGGTATTTGAGTGGATTGCCATCATTTATTAGTGACAAAATACAGTATGATGATCCCAAGACATTGGAGGAGAAAATAAGGCGAGCCAAATGTCTATATGATCAACAAAAATCAAGGCCAACATTCCAAAACACTTGGGAAGACAAAACTAAATTCAAGGTGGATCATAGGAAGAAGGGATATAAGCCACCATTCTTCAGAAACAATCCTTAGGGACAAAAAAATCCTAAAGAACCCAGAATAATTAACATAGGGATTCAAAGGCCAAGGCAACCACCTATTCAATGTTGGGGTCGTAAAGGGGATCACATGTTCAGAGATTGTCCTCACAGAGGTGAAAAAGGGAGGATTGTTCACAGTGTACAACAAGTTGAAACAGTGGAGGACATGGATAGAAAGATACCCAGGATCTATTGAGCCCTGGACAACAAGAAAGCAGATTGTCAGTCACATATGGTTGAAGTGGAAGGTATGATCAACAACCAAGCCATTGCTATTTTAATTGATTCAAGAGCTAGTAATAGTTATATAGATCCTAATATGGTGGAAAGTTTTCATTTGCCAAGAAGAAATATTTGGAAAGCTTGGTTGGTGCAGTTGGCTACAGGAGCCAAAAGAAAAGTTAATGAGATGGTTAAGTCATGTCTTATGGACATGAATGGACTGAACACCAAGGCAGACTTGAACATATTTCCTTTAGGTTCCTATGACTATATAATTGGGATGGATTGGTTGGACCAACATCATGCTCTCCTAGATTTTCATAACAAATAATTTACTTTCTTTGATGAGGAAGGGAAACTAAGGACAGTGCAGGGAATTCCCAGGGCAGTAACCATCAGAGATATTTCAGCATTGCAGCTGAAGAAATGTTACAGAAAAGGGTGTCAAATATTTGCAACTCATATGGAAGAGACACCTAGAGATAAGGTGCCAAATTTGGAAGATTGTGTAGTCCTGGAAGATTTTGAAGATGTGTTCAAGGAGGTTCCAGGACTACCCCCAAGGAGGGACATTGATTTCTCTATAAATCTAATGCCTAGAGCAGCTCTGGTGTCAAAGACTCCTTACAGAATGAGTACACTAGAGTTGAAGGAGTTGCAAATGCAACTTGAAGAAATTATGAAGAAGGGGTATATATGCCCAAGTGTGTCACCTTGGGGTTCCCCATTCTTGTTTGTAAAGAAGAAAGATAGAACATTAAGGTTCTGCATTGATTTCAGACAGTTGAATAAAGTGAATTTTAAGAACAATTATCCTCTGCCAAGGATTGATGATCTCTTTGATCAATTCAAGGATGCAAAGATCTTCTCAAAGATAGATCTCAAGTATGGATACCATCAGGTAAGGATTAAAGAAGAAGATATCAGCAAGACCGCCTTCAGGACAAGGTATGGTCATTATGAATTCACAGTGGTGCCATTTGGGTTGTTAAATGCACCAATTGTTTTCATGTTCTTAATGAATGGTGTTTTCTGAGAATATTTAGACAAGTTTGTCATTGTCTTTTTGGATGACATTCTCGTATATTCCAAGTCAGAGGAAGAGAATGAACATCATTTAAGGATGGTTTTGCAAGTATTAAGGGAGCATCAATTGTATGCCAAATTGAGCAAGTGCTCATTTTATCAGAAACAAATTCACTATTTGGGTCATATCATTTCAAAGGATGGGATAGCAGTGGATCCTGAGAAGATAAAATCCATTAGAGGATGGATAGTGCCAAAGAATGTAATAGAGGTGAGATCATTCATGGGCCTTGCAGGATACTATAGAAGATTTATCGAAGTATTTTCAAAGATTGCACACCCAATCACTTCCTTGCAAAGAAAGGGTGTGAAGTTTCAATGGACATTGGATTGTGAGAAGAGTTTCCAACACTTAAAATAGTTATTAACAAGTGCTCCAATACTTAGGATAGCAGACCCAAATGAATACTTCATTGTATGCACAGATTCATGTAAAGAGGGACTTGGTGGAGTCGTCAGTCAAAATGGGTTTGTTATATGTTATGAATCAAGGAATTTGAAGGAGCATGAAAGAAAATATGCCACTCATGATTTGGAGTTGGCAGCCATAGTACATGCCTTGAGGAAATGGAGACACTACCTCATGGGGAAAAGGTTTGAGATGAGGACAGACCACAATGGTCTGAAATATTTGCTTGATCAACCACCTTTAAATTCTAGGGAAAGCAGATGGTTAGAATTTCTAAGAGAATATGAATTTGATATAAAGCATATCAATGGGAAAGAGAACAAAGTGGTTGATGCACTCAACAAAAGAGTGCATGAAATGCATGATACATCCATTAGCATGTATCAATCAGATTTGAAACACAAAATTATAGAGACTGCCAAATCAGATTTACAATACAAGGATTTAGTAGCAAAACTACAACAATTTAATTTGCAACAGAAAATTGAAGAATACAAGCTAGATAAGGGTGAAATTCTCTTGTATAGGGGCATAATTTATGTACTAAATTTCCAGTAGTTTAAAAATCTGATATTGGGAGAAATGCATAATGTACCTTATACTGGGCACCCAGGATATCAGAAAACTATTGTTGCTGTCAAGAGCCAATATTATTGGCCAGGCATGAAGAAAGAGGTTG